>JAZHYW010001674.1:0-20901 GCA_037355805.1 Ixodes ricinus | reverse complement strand
TCGAAAATGAGTAACGAAATAGCGTTACTCGTTAGCTTGGAAAAAAGCTAAAGCGTTACAGAGCTCCGTTACCAGTTTACAAATGTAACGAAATACCGGTGTCATTACTTGCCATGACGAACGGACATTACATTTACGTTAGTTTGTCGTTACTTTCTGCTTCACTTTTAGTATTTGACTGCTGTTTATAATAAACCAACTCTATAAACTTCGGCAACAATACACTTGTTCAGAGTGATTATTGATTTATTTGTGGTCTGCAGCGCTGGAGCATTACAGCAGAGGAGTGGGGTACATATCAGATTTATAAGTTGGAAACTCACACAAACAGCACCACAGTGGCATGGATTCTAAAATATCGTGACGTCTTCCTAGTTACGGTCGCCATTTAATGCTGCGATAACCTTGCCAATTGTTAGCTGGCCTTGGCAGGATGTGTAATGTATATCCTCGAGCACGTGACGCTCTGAGAGCGCGGTTCGCACAACTGTAAAGTATATCCTCAACACGTTTAGCTAGCCCAGCTTGTTTGTCTGGCCTCGGCAGGATGATGTGTAATGTAGATCCTCAGACGCGTGACACTTCGCGAGCACGATTCAGAAAATGGAACTTTGCCCATAGCAGGGCTGGGCAGTAACGCGAAAACAAATGTATCACGATTGTATCGTAGAGATACTTTCGAGTATCTGTATCTCTGTATTGAGACACATTTCAAAACTGTATTTTTACGTCACTGGTGAAATACATTTACAGTGTATCGCTTTTATCGCGATAGTTTCCCAAACATACACTCTAAGAGTTGGGGTGTATAGAGGTACACCCCTTGTCCCATATGTAACACCCTAAAACAATTCGCTGTTTAGTCCACAGACGTCGAACCGACGATACCAACTTGCAACAGCGACTTGATAGTCGACCGATAAAACTTATGAAAATAGCTAATGCACGGAGTAAAAGATATACATTAGGACAGTCAAGATGTTTTTGGCCATGATGCAAAACCTCAGAGTTTTTTTTTGTCTTTGATACGGACATTAGCCATTTAGTATATTATATCCAACTGTTATGAAGCCGCTCGTAAAAGTGGGTATCGCCAGCTTGACGTCAGCTAGTAGAATGAACGTTCAAATGTAGTTTTCGGGTGTTACATATGGCAGAAGGTGAGTACTCCTATACACCCCATATTTGTAAGAGTGTAGGTATCGTTATATTTGTTCCCCTTTTAAAGATAAATTTAAAAGGTAAAAACATGTGTTTGGTGCAAGTTGCTTCGCAATTTATAATATGAACCCGCCCTACAACAAGATTCAACTCAGTCACTAAGTGGTGAGCACGGTACGCTTCGCGACACGATGCCTAATGTATTTGTCTTCGCAGTGCCTGCAATTACTGCGCTTTCGAGCGATAAGCGGCTGCGTGCATGACGTTACCCTTGTGCCTTCAAGCTTCCCGCGTCCGACGCAAGAATCGTGGGACGTGCGTTGTCATCAGCACGAGATGTAGGTATCTACGAGACATCGGCTTCGGTGCACACGGCTCTCAACTTCGTCACTTCAGGCCAATCAGCGTCAACGAGAGCAACACCCCCGTGTGCTAAACTCTAAGAAAAAAATGACTACCCGAGGTAGTCAAATGGCGCTTTGGAGGCTTTGACTACCCCAAAAGGCGAGTTACTAGCCTTTGGGCAAAGTGACGACACCAAACCGCTGTGGAATGACCACCTTTCTGCAGGTGACGACAGGAGTGTGGTCACTTTCGAATCCGATATTCACGTGCAGGCAGTCGTAAATGATATTAGTAACTTAGATAACTACAGAAAGACTATAAATTATATTCTTCCTTAGCTTTCGTGATCCTTTAAGATCCGCCAAGATCACATCTGTTGTGCAATTCGCGTAAATTGGTGGAATAAACATTTTGTCAGCGCGAGCAGCAACACTGGTCTCGACAGCTGTGGACCGTGGTATGGTGTACTAGCTGTGGCATCATAACAACAACAAACGACGTGGGTGTTTGCCGAACTGAGGTGAGGATATCTTTTTGCCGTATTTTATTGCAAAGAATATTTAAAAAAATGATTAGTTGTATATCTGATCGTGTTGAACCATTGAACACTGAGACCGAGGATCGGCAGGGTAAACATGCTCAGAGGTATGTGACTGTGTCGCCCGTACTGTTTTCATCAATCTCGGACTGGTTGAATTTCTGAGCTGCACCCGTCGTGGTTGTGATCTCCTGGCTGTACGTACGTAGTGCGCGAACTTTCCAATTCAGTAGCAGGTTGAAATTCAGTGGCAGCGTAGTAATTGGCTTTTACTAGATTGTTGCGTCGTCACGGGCGCTATTTGTGCTTTTACAAGCGCCAGCGCGAGCCCGAACTTGCGCCTCTTTCGCCGTTTGCGTTCTTCAGTTTTGATGTTCTGCTCTATGATTTATTAAACCTAAACCTAAAAGTCAATCACCTCTGCCTCGTCACCCGTCAGGGCACCCCATAGCGCTGCCGCTCTACCGGCCCTTCCTGGATGTCTCCTGCTGCCAAGTAGCAGCCGGATCGTCGAACCACCACCATCGTCGCCTCTCCACCAGAGGATCACTACATTTTGGTGCGTCAGCTACCACTATATTTCGGCGCGTCAGCTACCGCTATATTTTGGTGCGTCGGCCGAGCCTGTCGGCCCATCCCGTTTTTTCGACTGTTTAACTCTTTTCTGGGCACAAAAAGAGCCCCTGCGGTTTTTCACAACGTTCTTGCGCTCGTGCTCGTTCAGTTTTTTTAGGGCAGTATATAAGCTTCTGAGGTTCTTTGCAGTGTTCCAACACTTGTGTTCCTTCAGTTCTTTCAGGACAGTAAATAAGCCCCTGATGTTCTTCACAGTGTTCCAACGCTCGTGATCGTTCAGTTTACCAGTCTGCCCTGCAAGACGTGGCCTTTCAAACCTTCTGATCTTTTCCCCTTGGCCGGTCGCTCTGCTGTACCCGGTTTTGGACTTTACGAAATTTCATTGCATTGAGACATGCTGCCCTATACTCCGTTCACCCCTAAGCTGAGACAGAGCCATATATGTAGAAAGTTTGGCCATTCGTTGGGAAGTATAGGAGACAAATGAGGAGGCGCCATTGGCCGAAAGCGGGCTGGGCGTGTTCCAGGGCGTCTTCACAAATTCGAATGTGGCCAATCAGAAGCCGGAAATAATACCCTGGCGGTGGTTGCGAGAAACAAACTTAATAAGTGCGTCGGAGTAACTCTCGGTGACTGAAAATGTGGTGCACGTGATGTTTCAATCACGGTCATCCGAAATTATGGTGGAAGAGTGCGACTGGCGGAACGATCGACATAATCCGTGCGCCGAGGGCCGGGAATCTACCGTCCGAGCGGTCACACTCTCCCCGAGCAAAACAGAGTTGAGCGGCACATTTGTTTCTTACATCTTTCTGCATGATCATGATCGTAACATCACGTGCACCCTATTTTCAACCATGAAGGGTCACTACACTTCACACTTACGTGCTTATTAAAACCATATACCAACATATACCTATGATTAAAACAGTTTCTCGCTACTACCGCTAGGGATTCTTTTAGGCTTCTGGTTGGCCAAGAGAGAATGTCAAGCCCACTTTCTGCTTCTGGTGCACGCCCAGGCTCTGCCCGCGCCTCCCATTGACCAAACTCTCTCTATACACGGCTCTGAGCTGAGACTGCAGTGGGAACTACGTGCCCGCCGAACCAATCAGCCGCCTCCCTTTCATCACCTGACCCAGTCCTCGGTGTGTGGGTATGAGCGGGAGCGTGATCACGTGGCGAAAGAGGGATGTATGACTGGTCCATTGAGGACGTAGCTTTCACCGCAGTCTCAGCTTAGGGATGAATGGAATATAGTCAGCGCGCAAGATGGCCACCCAGCTCCGGCCTCCCAAGAAGTTGGTGTTTACAAGACGGCCGCTGTCTTCATTGGCCTCCTCGCTCGAAACCCTATGTCGAAGAACCAGCGTGCACCAGCACGCGACACGAAGCTTCATCGACGGCTGCCCGTACGCGGAGGAGCTAGCATCTCCTCCGTTCAAGACGGGTGCTTTCGGTGAATCGCAGTGCTGTGAAATTAATTGTTTCTCTTTCGGTTTTTCTTCTAAGAAAACGTTTTTATCATAAATGCCTGTGACCTCAACAGCAGCCGTTAAGCCGACATTTTCCTCTGACTGCAACTATCTCAAATATGACTAACTTTCCTCGGATATGAAGTTTTTCCAATATCATTTCTCATTGACTACTTGTGTGTATTGGAAGATAAGTGTCGTGTTCTGGTATTTTTATTATTGTAGTCTCCCTATAGCTAATGTTAAAAAAATATTAAGAATGGGAGAGCAGTAGTTTTTCGTTCTGCTTTAATGGGGTACGGAAGCGAAATTTTAGCGCCTATTTCTTTGTGTAGACATGGTCTGCTTCATGACAGCAGCTCACAAACAGCAGTCTTTCGTCTGTAAATGCAAGAAAAGCAATTTTAAAACAAATAAAACAATTTCCTAATACCACCTGGTAGTTGAGGTCTGAGCTTTGTTGGAATGTCTCACGTCACGGGCCCATCAGGAGCTACGCCACGGTGTGGCGTGTCCGATGGAGGCGTGCGGGAGCGAGCGGCGCTTGGCGCACCTCTCAGGTCTAGTACACCGTACCTCGGGCATTCCCACTTGGCAGAATTGTAACGCGCTGACGATAAAGCTGGCGCCACCTAGTGACGACGATCGTAATTACTATACCCTTGGCCTCGTATGGGCCCGTGACGTTGCGAGCGTGACGTCACGGGCAAATATCCCGAGATGCGTCGTGCCGACTCGATGGCTGATTTTGAAGCGCTCGCCAGAATCTGTCGGTTGGAACAAAAAATATAGCCATCTGCTGAAAATACAAGCGTGTGATTATCATTTACGGATATCATGGATCATATTTCACTCATTTCGAAGTGTTCCGGGGATATTCCAAGTTTTGATTCTGTACCTCCTTAATGTCTTTCTTGGGGTTTTGTTTAAAAAAAATATAAGGAAAGGAGAATCTAATAATTGGCTTTTACTAGTTTGTTACGTCGTCACAGACACTATTTGTACTATTATGAGTGCAAGTTCGAGCCCGAGCTTGCGCCTCTTTTGCCATTCTTGTTCTTCAGTTCTGATGTTCTGCTCTATAATTAATTAAACCTAAACCTAAAAGTCAATCACCTCTGCTTTGTCGCCGGCAGGGTTCGCGCTGACTGTGAACCCCGGCCACTACTCGTCTCCCATCAGGGTACCCCATCACCTGGCCGCTCTACCAGCCCTTTTGGATGTCTCCTGCTGCCAAGGAGCAGCCTGATCATTGAACCACCGAACCTCCAACATTGTTGCCTCTCCGTCAAAAAATTACTACAGGCAGGCCGGTCCACTTGTGGGGAAGCTGTGTCCAGAGCTGATCCGCCTGCTGTTGGTGCTGTCCTCTTGAAGTGCCTACTGTTGTCATTCGTATACCATCAAGTGAGCAGACAATTTCAGGAATCCACCATAGGCCTAAACTGCGCGCCCACACAGTCTGTCCCACACCAAAAGGATGGTTGCCTCCCATGTGCGGGGACGAGTCCAAATGCATATAGACAAAAATCAATCTGGGATCTGATGTGGTAGCCAAATAACAGTTAAGAAGAGTACTTCCTATCTTTTGCTGAGGTTCTGCAGCAGTGGAACTTCAACAACAGTGGGGAAGTGCTTGCAAGCCTGGTTCCAAGACTGTGAGGTTGAACCTCATGAATGCCCCCTTGTCTCCACATATCGCATGCTTGGATAACCCGATGAACTGCGGGTGATACAAAGTGGTGGTGGGGTGATGTACATGACTGTTGTAAAAACTGTTTGAAAACAGTACTATTAATCTGGGTCCGTTGTCAAACACAAGTGTCCTTGGCTGTCCAAATCGATCAAAGATGTCGCACTGGGCTTCCACTGTGGTCTCGGCCGATGCTTCTATCTGCTTTGTGTCCGAGTGGACCACGATCAGTATTACGTAACTCTCCAGCAGTACGGCATAATATAAGCCATGTTCAGCGTTGCTTGGTATCCAATCAGCTGACCCGAACCTGCACCAGGGGCATTTAACAGGACTGGGCACATGTTTCGCACCTTCTTACATGGTCTTAAATGTCTTTGTCAACACCGGGGTACCAGAAGATAGTGTGTGCCAAGCTCTTCATGACTGACCTGCCTGGATAGGTGTCATGGAGCATAGCCTCCTGTATACTGATAATGCCTGCTCAATTGCCAGTTGCCAGCTATCACCACAAGGGTGCGTCGCTTTCCTATACAAGGCAGAAAATGTGAATGAAAATAAGCCTCTCTCGTGCGTTCTTGTATTCTTGGTGCTGTTTTTGGCATTTGTCGTGGTACCTGTGGGCAAGAACTTGCCGGGGCTGTCATTTCACGAGACCCCAAGCAACACCCGGGATCATGGAAAGTGACTAAAGCTTATTTTGAGGAAAGACTGCGTCCCAAATTCGACCTCCTATATACTTAATAGTGTGCGGTAGGCACCTTTTTGTGACGTACATGAAGGAAGGCCTGTCTGGTCCTCCTTCGTGCATTCTGCTGAGGCTCCACTCAAAGCCCAGCTTGGCTCAGGCCTCTCTGGTGTCAAAGCTGGATGAGCCCATGTACCCTTCCAGGTCCTGTTTTGGTGCTGCTTGACTGGCTCTCACTGTTTACCTACGCACATCTTTCTCGCACTGCTCGAGGTATATAGTGACGGGCGCCTGACAACAGGCACAGTGCGTCATTACGAAACGTGAGCCCCGGCACAGCTAACACCTTCCACAGTGCTTACGTGACTTCGTAGCGGTTGTTACCCCAGAGGACCCTGGCCGTTGCAATTCCTCTTCACCTTCTGAACTTTAAAGCAAAACCAATTATGCAGCAAAACCAAAGCATGCACTACCTTTCAGCATTTTAGCACCGCTTCTCGGCATCATTGTCGTTGTTGCAATGCTTTGTTTGTTTGTAGTTGAGATGGTGATATCACAACATCTTCCTTGTCACTCATGGTGCTTGCAGTAACTTCGCAGAACACGAAAACATTCAAACTGCATACAGCTGACACTGCAGTGGAATGACCAAAATATGCGGTTGCAATTTCTGCTTGCGTCGGCCAGCTCACCACAATGCGACATCGGGACGTGCCATGTCACAGTGTCATAGGACGCCAGCTACGATTGATGTGGGAACCATCATACAATGCCTGTCTTTGTCGTGCACGTGTTTCACATCTACTTTGCCAACTGATGCAATGAAAAGAGTTTTTGTTGAAGGCTACCGAGTTGGCAGGTTACGACCGCCTGAGCATTCAGCTAATTGGTGATTTCACTTGGCTACTCGTTTCAGTGGAATGTCTAATCTTGATTCTGTTTGTCCATAATCTATTTATTGGCTGGTTTGTTCGAAAGTAACTCAGTCGGTCTATCTAAGGAAGCCTCAAGAAAAAGCTTTGCTAAGGCAGCACTAGCCTTGACAATTTTTTTCTTGAGACCGAGATAAGGCCACCTGATTTCATTTTGAGCAAGCCAGCACACTGCAGAGGAGGAATGACCCAGATTTAGCATGAAGTTATAGGTTTCACATGAGCACATTCCATTTGTAGCTGAAAAAGAGGTGTCACTTAATTAGAAAGACAAGTGAAACAAAAACATTATTAGGTATTTCGGTTAAGAAAGCTGTGCATACTTTAGCTCAGCTTTCAGTATTTTGGGCACATTTTGCTTTGTAGCTTTGAGTTTATCTATGATAACTATTAGTTCACTTGGAGCATGTAAAATACATTGGTTTTGACAGACAACCGCACTTGGGCATCTATCATATGTCTGAGCTGAGCCTTCATTTTTTTCAGTTGAAGTGTATCTCTCGCTTGGCTTGATCAGTATCTACTTCATGTACTGAATGCCTTTTTACAGGGTTGCGTTGCCACAGGAGACTTGTGCGCTTGTGGGTGTTTGGTGAGTGGTGTCACCAATCACCATGAGCCCCGAGCCCAGCGTGGGTTCAGACCCCCTGCATGCCTGGCTGTGCTAGGTGTCCCCGTGTCTGATGAAACTGGGGTCTTGGCAGTTGAGCCAAGCCCGGGCTAGGTTTCCTTCAAAGGCCCCCCAGGTTAGGCAACACACCACCCCAGCCCGCGCTCCGCACAAACAGGTGTCCTGCGTTGGCTCGCCCAGGACGATTCGGTCAGTCGCTTTGCTTCACCTCTCCTTTCTTCTGACGTTCTTCTCCATCCCTGTTTTCAACCTCTCATCTTTCTGATGTAACAGAATTCTTTGAAAGTGAAGAGGAATTATATAGCCCATGGGTGTTGAAAACCACCAGGGTGTGACATGACGACACCAAATACTTTACTATGAAAATATCTCACCCCATGAGAATCCAATGGCCTTGGCACGAACAGGCTTTGCGTGGTTGGAACGACTGGATGTGCAGCAGCCTCAGGGTTTTTGCCTTTGAATAGACCAATCTCACCAGCCAGTTTCGTTAAGCCGCCGCTGCCACAATGCATCAAAGGAACTTTAGTCTTTCTGCATGTGGGAGAACCCCGCTGGAGCTTTGCACGTGACGAGACGACACGAGCCGTCTCGTGCACTGCCTCCTGCCTCCTGTGAACTAAAGTTATGGCGGCATCACGCATGCGTGGAACGCTTAGTGAGATCTGTCTATTGGGACGATTGATGGCAACAATAGATGACTGTTGCCATCTATGGTTGCGGACACCTGGAGCACTAGTCGAGACAGCTGCCTCTACTGTCTCGGCAAACCCGGTATCTCGGTGTGCCCACGGCAGCCCTCTCCCTTGGTGCGGCATGACTGCTGTACAGCGTGGACGGTGTGATCCTCATGCATTCTCTCAGATGCGTGGTGTCTACACCGCTAGGAGAGCAACATTTGGCACTGTGGGTGCGCTGGCGTAAATGAATGGAGACAAATGTATTTTTCCTGGTAAAGTATTTGGTGACACTGTCAACTGGCATGCTTGCAGCCAGGCTAGCAATGGCCGTGGTGAGGTGACTCGCATCCCAAATGTCCCAAGATGTCTCTGTCACATTTCAATGACTGCGTTGGATGTGCTCGCAAGAATGGGACATTTACAATAAAAATATAGCAATTCATTCAAGATAGATATTAAACATATTTTTAATGAATCTGTATATGCTTGTAGTTTAATTTCATTATCACTGCAGGGTCAGAAGGTTAATTGACAACAAAATTTGATTGGTTTATTTTTTCTGGTTTTGTAATTTATGGTTCCAGGTGCATCAGCAAAAGACATAGGCATAGTTGCATGTTATCACTCCAAAAGTTTGGGTCTATACAGCATGAACTAATTGTATTTTTGGATGGTGATCATACCAGAAATAGCATGTTGCTATTTCAGCGGTTGCTGCTCGTGAACTCAAGAGACTGGAATTGCAGCTATTGCGACTTCAAGATGTAACGAGATTTCAGCTGCTCGTCAGACCATGGCCAGGCGGTGGAATGGATCCTCAATCCTTTGGGGGCGTGCTTGTTGGTTTAGATCGTGAAACTTCCAGAATTCTGTTTGCCTTGCGATGTCAAAATGTTGAAAAAGATTTTTCGTGTGAAGCCAGCCTAAAACATCTCTGTTTGCTACATTGTTACAGGTTTGTCACCCTGTTTTTTTATAGTGATTTAGAACTGCTGTGGGCAACACCGGAGCCCACCGCCGAGCACAGCACCTCATGTGGCAAGCACCAGCAAAAAGATGCGAAAGAGGGTTAGCAGACAAGGCCCATCATGTAATCGATGCCACCAGCCCGACAACCCACAAGACCACGTATTGTATGCAATAAATCAGTTGTCGTCGTTAACCTGTCTCGACCACGACATGCCGGCAGCGGTGGGATCCAGTGTTGCCCATGAGAAGAACAAAGGCTATATAAAAATGATAGGAGACGAGTGAACATTGCAGTATGCGCTTCTGCTATTTGTATTGCAGCCACCAACAGCTTGTCAGCTACCCTTGAATAGACCCTTTTCAAAAGTGTGCACCATCTATACTATGTTCACCCTGCCGGACCAATCAGCCGCCTCCCTCTTATCACCCAGTGATGTGATTGCTGCGCCATTTGTGCCAAACTGCGCCAAAGTGCTTATTCTGCTACACTTGCTACATTTGACCAAAATGTGAGGAATTTGCGCCAACATTGCACCAGAACTTAAGTTCAATTAAATAATACTGAAAATATAACAGCTGCAGGCCTCGCTACCGGGGCGAATCGTTAGTGTAGGCTCGTGCGGGTTTTCAGGACTTTCGATAATCGCCTCAAATAACATACTATTCGATTTGATTTCGCACCAAGCACTGACAGTACTCAGAAGTTTCGCAACAAGTCTCGTGTTCGTGGTCTGTTCTGGTGGGTTAGTTAGCTTTGTTGAGTGCGCTTCTCACCGCATAGTGGTGTAATGCAGTGAAGCAACAATTGCGAACTAGGCGTCGCGATGTTGCGTGTCTTGCTTCGCCGCAGCGCACCCGCGTACTAAGGGGAAAGGTACTCCTCCAGAGCGAGACGGGGTGCAAGAAGGTATATATGGACTCTTGTAGGTTTATTTTTTATGCTTTGTTTTTTGTCTGAATTAAGAATTGCAGTTTTGTTACAACCCCCTTTAGAACTTGAAGGACACATAAATCTAGGTGCTCAAAATGATTGTATTTTAACATTTCTTCAGTGGGATTTCGTACCTAAAATAATCATTCACGGCAGTTTGCGCTGTTCTTCATCAGTCGTCTTCTTGTTACCGTGTCTGGTGCTTCCACAAGCAACTAAACAGCTAGTGTTTGTTCTCCTAATATTTGCCGTCTCTCCTCACATTTGCAGTGATATAAATGAAAATGAAGTGTGCGGTTATGCTCCAAAAGCTCTTTTTGCTTCTCCAAAATGAACTTTTGGCTGCTCCAACAGCTGCTCCAAAATGGCTATGACCAATCACATCACTGCTCTTATCACCTGACCCAGCTCTTTGCGCGTGGGTATGGCCGGGAGCGTGATGACGTGGCAAAAGAGAGGCGTATGACTGGTCTAACGAGGACGTAGCTTCCACCACAGTCTCAGCTTAGAGGTGAACGGAGTATGGTAGCTGCAGCACCAATTATCGAAGTCTGCCATTGTTTGGGCACACACTGTGGCCGATGTTGCTTGATGTTACAGAGAAAATTGCCTCATCTCAATTAACCTTATGCGAAATTGCTTGGTAGTCTGACAACACTGAGAGCGTCGCTATTTTAATGTTAGCAAGCGTTGTCGGTACTGAAGCAGTGGAGGGCAGTGTGTGATGGCGCGGCAGCTGTGTTTTCCGCCTTCTGACCATGGAACGTGGACGAACAGTTTAAACAACCTACCGCAACTGTCTGACGAAACTTTCGGAGGCCTGTGCACACGCTGGCGACAACCCGCAGTGTGTAAGCTTCCACAGCAAAGGCGTAGGACTTGCTCCGCTGCTTCGACAAGGTTGTTGCCAGCGTGCACAGGCCTCCTAGAGCTTCATCAGACAGTTGCGGTAGGTTGTTTAAACTGTTTGTCCACATTTCATGGTCAGAAGGCGGAAAACAGCTGCTGCGCTATCGTACACTGCCCGTACGGCTCTCTCTGATGCCTCCACCGTGCTTTGGTACCGACGACGCTTGCCAACATTAAAATGGCGACGCTCTCAGTGTTGTCAGATCACCAAACAATTTTTCATAAGGTCTATTGAGCCTATTTGACTGGTTGCCATCTTTTTTTTTAAACATGGCATATATCGAAAGCTTTTGGTGCAGTGATTCGTACCAGGTTGGATGCAAAAGTAACCGGAATGAATTTCTGAAAGGCGGGCTGTTTGTAGTACCAGCTTCCGCCGCTAGCAGCGCTTTGCAGCACCCCATTCCGAGCGAGTTTGCCGACTGGCATTGTCTGCTATAAATATTTTTTCCAAGCACTTCAAAATCGTTTTTTTTTTTTGCAATGTCTGATATGAAGGAACAACATGCGGCTGTGAAATATTGCTTTAGGTAAAACTGTGCCGGAAACTCTTGTAATGCTTCAGAGAGCTTACAAAGAAGATGCTAATAAGAAATCGCAAGTCTATGAGTGGTTTTCTCGCTTTAAGACTGGTGAATTATTGATCGATGACCAACCTCGTTCTGGGCGACCCTCAACCTCCTCAACTGAAGAAAACACAGAAAATTTGGGCATTGTTCACTCCGAGTTTGTTCCTCTTGGTGAATCTGTTAATCAGGTGTTTTACCTGGGAATTTCGCGACACTTGCGAAACTCAGTAAGGCAGAAATGCCCCGATATGAGGGAAAGGGGGAATGATAGTTCCATCACAACAATGCCCCAGCAGACACTGCCCTGTCAGTGCAACAATTTTTTATCAAAAATGGCATGACACCGCTTCTCCACCTCCCGTATTCTCAGGACCTCGCCCCGTGTGACTTTTTTCTGTTCACCCGTATGAAAAGTCTTGAAAGGAAATCATTTTATGAATGTGGAAGGTCCTTCAAGTCAGACATTGCAAAAAACGAGGAATGATTTTGAAGCGCTTGGGGAAAAAATTCACAACATGCCGCTAGATCCTTAGCAGACGACGCCGGTCGGCAAACTGACTTGGGAAGGGTGCCGCATAGCGCTGCAAGAGGTGGATGCTGGTACTACGAATGCCCGGCCTCCTGAAATTCATTCCGGTTATTTTTGGGTACCCACTCATACTTTTTTTATTGTTGAAACTTTGGTTCTATGGCCCAGTATCTTGCTTGGTGTAAATCATATCCCTTTTTGTGTTATACATATTTTCAGGTATTTTTTTTAGAATGGTGAAGTGACTGTGATGTTGCATATTTTGATGATTTAATATGTTTGTAATGCATACATAACATTGTTTTTTGGTTAAATGTTCCCTGTTTTCATGTAAGTTTTCTGGTTTGTTTCATATTCAAAGGGTTGTTTCTGGCTTCAGAAAGTATCATTACTATAATTATTATAGTTTGATAGTCCAGTGCTGGAAAAAGACTCCTTTTCAGATTTCCATTTCCACAATGTTTCAAAAGTACCTACAAGGTTGTTTTAAAAGTTTTATTTATTTTTTAGAGGAAAATATTTTCAATATAAAATTGTATAATCAGGTTTGGAAAATAAAAGAATACAAACAATTGCCACCTGAACACTTTGTCTTCATTTTTAGCCAATTCATACAGACGGCAACACCTTGGGGCGCGGGAAGGTGGCATTGTAAAGTTGGGCGAAGTGCTCCTCATACAGGCGGCTCTGGATGGGGAGACACAGCGCGGGGTTCCTAAGGAAGCAAGAATCGAGTAATCTGTGAGGGGGACTGCCAACACTTGCAGTGTTGCTGTTTTTTTTTAATGCGAAAACATTCTTTAGCTACTTCACCCGGATTTCGCTATACGATATCTGGCCTCGTAACAAAAGAAGATAAACCTGTGTCGCGTGTATGTGGAGCAGCAGTACGCACTCCTTCACATAAGCACCCTATTCGGAGGTGGCAGAGAATAGATGCGCACTCCACCCGATTGGCTGCGGCGCAAGGAGGTAAATCCGCGCCTCACATACATGATGTGGCTTTTGACTTCCGTCATCCGTCGCCGGCGATCGACCAGACGACCCATAAGGGTTTATTACCATCCAGAAAATGCCTCGGGCTTGGGCAGAGAAACGAAGCTGGGCTGCCAGGCTAGAGGAGCGCTGGGAGCCCAAAGAAGAACTGACGCGGGACGGGGCGCTCCTCATTTACCTTGCAGACAAGGGAGAGCCGCCCCCGAACTATGGTGCGTTGACTTGGTGAAAGAGCGGCAGTATCTGACGTCAATGATTGTAGTAAACCATTCACAAAATAAAGTGTTTACTCAAAATTTGTGTCATCGTATTCACAGTGAGCTGTGGCGTATGTCTCCCGATGAATGCTATCGCAATTCGACAGCCAATAATAGTGGTTTCTGCAGCCAGATTATTTTTCTATGATGTAGTTTTTAGCAAAGTGCAGGGGACACTGCGACAATATCGCTAGCGCTGGTGTAATACCTCCAACGGGATACTTGGCATCAACTTTGAAGGGTTCGACCACTGCTGTGGTTTACAGGAGTCGCGGATAGTCCTTGCCGCCGACTGGTTCATATAGGAGCACGTGGACAATGCAGATTTTTAACTGATTGGTTTGTTCATCAGTGAGTGAGAGAGAGAGTTAGAAATGTCAAATGGAAGAACAGGGGAAGACAATAATGACTTCACCCGAGGCTCTGGGGGGGGGGGGTCGTCGAGATGGTTGTCTAAGTTGGGATTCCTGTAACTATGTAAATAAATGTACATAGTCGAAGTAAAGCAGCACGAGTTAGCACATCACTCAGCAACGCGCCCGCCACCAAGCTCCTAACAATCGGGGCTGAACCCTCCTCCACCAACAACTGGAGCAACAACTATGTTCAAGGCACTTCATCTCGGAGAAGTGTCGGCACGGTTGGCTTTTTCGTTTGGGTCGGGCCTGTCAAGTGTGCGTGTGTAGCCAAGATGTTTCTTGGCTGCAGAGTCAGGATTGTAGTCATTAAACTAATTTGCTGCAGCATTTGCACAATGCCGAATCAATAAAAAAACAGCCGAGGAAGAGAATGTGCAAAGCATTACAATTTTCACAGTTTCAGCTAAAAGCAACGGCAACCACTGAGATTGCTGCGAGGCAAAGAAATGTGTGCTCATGAACGGTGATTTTTTTCGATGTCGATTTTCCAACGCTCCTGCGGTAAGGAACTTCCATTCTAGTCTCTCGACCTTCTGGTTTGTCTCAGTAGAACTTTGGCTTCGAGTAGGCCGAGCCCACTCTATGACATATTAAATCAAAATAATGTCCGACAAAAGCCAACCGTGCTGACACTTACCCAAGACGAAGAAACTGTAACACACTCGACTTGCCGAAATCTTCATTAAAGCTTTTTCCCGTTGAGGCGCTCACGAGTCATTCGCGTTGCCTCCTCACGGAGAGCAACAGAACCTTTTCGCACTTGTTTGTCAGGACTCCGGGATTTCCAAAAACCAGGAGTCTGCAACACCTGCTGTCCTCGGTTTTCTCTTTCCAAGTGTCACACAGTTTTTATACGGGACGTCACCTGAAATAGAGAAAGATTTACGCAGTATGACAATCTCGTTGATTGTGGCCCGTGCAGCTAGCTGTTAATGTGCCGCCGTCTCTCATCACGGATACAAATATGGTAATGTACAGTGTGCCGCAATATGAAAAACCCACTGGGAGTGTGTGCCGAGGCGGTGGCTGGCGAGGGCGCTGCGAACGCTCTGGGCAATTCCATTCTGCTTCAAGGGGAGGACGCTCACTCGGGGCTCAGCTAAAGCGCAACGCGCTTATCAGTTTGTGCTGAGCCCCGAGTGAGCGTCCTCCCTCGAAGCAGAATGGAATTGCCCAGAGCGCTCGCAGCGCCCCCGCCAGCCACCGCCTCGGCCATGCGCTCCCAGTGGGTCTTTCATATTGTCATATTGCGGCGCACTGTACGCAGAGTGCACAGCTCACTAGTCGCACGTGCTCCACAGAAACTAAAAGAGACTGCCTATTGCTGTTTGGTAAGACCTACACTGGAATATGCATGTGTTTTGTGGGATCCGCATCAGAAGTACCTTGCAGATAAGTTAGAAAAACTTCAAAACCGTGCGGCGAGATTTGTAACAGGAAATTATAGTAGAAACAATAGCGTAACAGAGACTAAAAATGTACTTGGTTGGGAAACTTTATTGTCAAGGCGCAAAGATTTTCGATTGAGGTTCTTGCTCGCAATTTTTAATGATATGACTGGTATTGATAAAAGCAACTACATAAAATTACCTAACTACATTTCAAATCGTGTGAATCATACCAGAAAAATAAGGGAAATTTCTTGTAGAACAGATTAAAAGAAGTTTTCACTTTTCCCACGCACAATCGCTCAATGGAACCTGTTACCAGTCTTTTTTTGTTCGTGACGACATGGGACCATTTATCTCAGAAAATAGTCTTGATTTTTAATGTTGTTTATGTTCAATGTTTATGTATTTTCTTTGTTGACAGCCCAGGTTGTATATTGAAGTGTTCTGTTTTTATTTTATTGAGCATATTAATCTATGGGCTGTACCTGCTATAATGCCGAAGTGTTCGGCGCTGCAGGTTTTTTTCTGTAAATAAAAACACTATAGTGCCAGAAAGGCATTCACTGCTTCAATTGGGATACAAATCTTATTTATATTAGATGGCGCCCACGAAATTATTATTTATAAACCTCACATCAATCGCAACAAAAAAAAACCATAAAAACTACTGCAGTAGATTAAAACTCTAAACACATAAAGCATATTTTTTTTCACACGCTTCCTTTGCGTTGTTAGAGGACACCGACAACAATAATAGGAAGTTGTAGTAGACATAGGGAGTTGTGGTAGACCGTTTCCGCAGCCCGCTAAGCACCCCGATAGCGCTCCGTAATCCGCCAGAAGAGGCTTCAACTATGCAGACAAGGCTGGCGGCGCGTATGCGCAGCTACGGCATTCTCTTTACCGATACCATAGCAGAAAAGAAAAACTATATACTACAACTCCCTAATAAGATACGCGGGCCGACAAAGAAACCTGGCCAGGACAGATATCGGTACGCAGCGAAGCGTGCCGACGCAAAGTGACGCTGACGCGGACGAACCGCGTACGATAAAACGTCTGCCAGGTCGACCGCCTCGCGATTAATTCGCAACCTGCCGGGCGGTTTGACGAAAAGCGCGTGGAGATGGATCGCCAACGGCAGATAACTGTCAGAATACATTTCTCGACCGCGATTGGGTAAATGCGGGCAAGGAAATTAAGGAGATTCCAGAACGGAAGCTTAGAAGGACGCAGAGACAAAGGGCTTACCTTGGGACAGCAGCACCGAGCCGATTGAGCCGTGCCCACGACCTCCAGGGCTGTTCATTCCTGCTTGCGTTCTGCCTCGCCACTTACTAGTCGCTAATTCCATTCTCGGACGCGGCATATCGGGTCAATATGAGTTCTACGTAAAAAATAAAAGACCCACGAAAAGCAAGCGACTTTCGGCGCCGCACATGGAGGTTCAGAGTGGATTGGATTGGCTTCTATAAGGCTTATCAAAGTGCATATTAAATGAGTAAATAAAAAGTTACCGTAACATTATTAGTAAAACAGTGGCAAAACAAAACAATAAAAAGTTTCAACGAACTTAAAAGACTAAAACAAATTTATTAAAATAAAAGTTTTATATACAATACGAAACTTCGCTTAGCTGCTTTCTCCGCTCCGCGAGCGCGGTGACCGAAACCGGAACCGAAACTGAAAAATCCGTGGAAGTTGTGGGGTTTCTCAGAAAGCCGTAAAATACCGCGCGGTGCCTTCTATCATTCTGCAATTTCTTGATTTAGTGATTTTCGATGAAGCTCAGCAAGATTCTAATTGAAACCATGCCCTTAAACTTAATATTTAAAACAATTAATTACGCGAAAATAATTAATAACTTAATTATCCCGAACTTAAATAATTTTCCTAAATAGGCCCCAGGACCAAAACAACACAAGCTTTTTTGTGTTGCGACCACGGGTTGTGACGCATAGTTTTCACAATATCGAATCTGTCCACTTTTCATAAAACACCCTGTATATACGTGTATATATATATACCGGGTGTTTTTGCAAAGACTTTCAAAAATTCTAAAAATTAGGGCGTTTGAAAAAGAAAGAAACTGTCTTCGGGAACAAACTACCAGCCACGGCGGACGTCAGGAATTGCCGAAAACATACTAATTAGCCAGCTAATTAATTAAAACTTGTTAATTAACATTTTAGTTAGTGAAAATAGACATATGGTTCCAATTAGAAAGTTGTTGAGCGTTATCGAAAACCACTAAATCAGCCATTTTCAGAAAGACTTTAAGCGCGTGAGAAAAGTAGTAGCGCACTAAAGTTAGCAGGTAGAAGGCCACGGTGTAAGATAATACTCTTCAGGTGAGGACAGCGCGCTCCTCGCGCAGTGCAGATAAAGTTCGCTTTTCACTCTCTCTCTCTTCTCTCTCTCACTATGGTTTCAAGCGGCGCCGGCAGATGACTCGTCGACCCGTGGGCACGGCAAAGACGGCTCGTGCCGCCTCATGGTCAACACGCGCAGAGCTCCAGCAAGGTTGTCGCTCGTGCAGAAAGACCACGGTATACCGGGGTGTCATGGCAACGAGATAATTTTTTTCGCTCTCACACAGTTTCGCCGTTTGGCCGCCGGCGACTCTGTCAGCCGCGGGCACGGTGGCCGCGGAATAATGCAGCCTTTCGGATGCCCGTCGAACGAACACTATCTGATTCCTCGCGCCGCGCGTTCAGCCCCGCCGTGTCCTCACCTAAAGAGTATATCTTACACCGTGTACAAGGCTGGGGCTAGATAAGAGCCGGAAAAATCGCGCGGGCGCCTTACCGCAACCGCTAGCCTTGTACCTGCTCCACGAGTGGTAAATTTAGTGCGCTACTACTCTTCTCACGCGCTCAAAAGTCTTTCTGAAAATGACTGATTTAGTGGTTTTCGATAACGCTCAGCAGCTTTCTAATTGGAACCACATGTCTATTTTCACTAATTAAAAAGCTAATTAACAAATTTTAAATAATTAGCTGGCTTATTAGTGTGTTTTTGGAAATTCATGACGTCCGCCGTGGCTGGTAGTTTGTTCCCGAAGACAGTTTCTTTTCTTTTTTTTTTCAAACGCCCTAATTTTTAGGATTTTTGAGAGTCTTCGCAAAAACACTCGGTATATATGCATGCGCGGTTTCATTTGGATTCTTCAAGCAATGAGGTGCAGTCGTATTTTTTTATTTGCTTCAAATTTTTATATTTTGTGGCGCATGTTCCAAGAAGAATAATCCTTTTTATTTTAATTTCCTGACATATTTAGTTTCTGAGCAAAAAAAAATATCAAAGCGGGAAAGAACGACGAGGTTATGACGATTGTCGTGTGTGGCGTTTTTGAATCACTCTCAATCTCAGAGTACTCAAAAGAGAGCATCTATATTTTTAGTGTGATATATATGGAAGTAGATAAAACGACATTGCAACTACTATTTATTATTCGTCGCTTCAATCTGTAAAAATCCCCGAACATGCCTACGCGAACAACTGTGACCTAAATTGCGGATTTTTTTTTTAGTCGACTATGCTTAGTATTATTTTTAAAATAATACCACGTGTAGAACCTTTTATTGTCTTTCGAATTAAACAAAGTTTGTGCCTTTATGATGTACGAGCACTGAGAAATAAATTATGAAACAAAAAAGGTTTTCACTTTTCGTTTAATTAAAGCACGCTGTAAAAAAAAACGTTTTTAATTTTTGTTTTTTGCGTTGCGTTTTTTTCACACCCTTCTTTTACCCAGAATACATTCCGTTAGAGATATTTGCACTGGTTTCGAGTTTTAAGCCTCTAAATATGCTAAAAGAGAGCAAATGCCGATTGTGGGTTTTGACGATTGTCGTGTGTGGCGTTTTTGAACCTCTCTCATTCTCAAAGTATTCACAAGAGAGCCTCTATATTTTTGTATTGTTATATATATGCAAGTCGGCAAAACGACATTCCAACTACTATTTATTATTCGTCGATCCAATCTTTGTAAAAATCCCCAAACATGCCTTCGTGAACAACTGTGACCTAAACTGCGGATTTTTTTTTAGTCGACTATGTTTAGTCTTGTTTCTAAAGTAAAACCACGTGTAGAACCTTTCATTGTCTTCCAAATTAAGTAAAGTTTGGGCCTTTATCATGTACGAGTACTGAGAAATAAATTATGAAACAGAGAAGGTTTTTACTTTTCGTTCAATTTCAGCACTCTATATAAAAAAAAAACTAGGGTTGGGAAATTGATCGATTAACCTACCGATTAATCGATTAATGATGTAATCGCGATTAACTTTTTTAACTGGTTAATCGGTACAATTTTGGCGAACCTAAAAAGGTAAGAACTCAGCGCTTTGACCACGCAGACATGTACGAGTACACCTGTAAAAAATGCAAACTTTAGGCTACATTTAGCCTATAAAGTTAGCTGTAGGGACGAGATTTGTAACTCCAGACAATTGCAGTAGGTTACACGTGTCCCGTCCATTTCAACGCCGTTCGAGTGTCTGTTTAGCGCAGCAGAGACTAGTGTGAACCATTATACTGTAAGGTCGAGTCTCCAAAAAGACTGTCTTGGTTGGCAGCCGCTAAAATGCCGAAGATTCGCGTTAGGTTTAAAACTCTTTCATAACATTTATAATAACAAAACGAGCATCAACAGGGGATCGTTTCTTCAGCTACCTCACATCACGCAGGGTAGATCATCAAAATAAGGTTCGCGAATATTCGTGCCGCACTAATATCTCTAAACACTCCTTTTTTCCTCTTACCACTCATCAATGGAACTGTCTATACCCGAGTCGCTTGTCATGGTATCATCCAACAATGTGCTGTTTTCCATTTTTTCCAGACTTATTGAAGAGCGCTTGTACCTTATCTCCTGATTTGTCAACTGTATTAATAATTATATAAAGCTTACTATTCTTCTTGTTCTTGTGACTAGCGAACTTTATGTCACAAACCTAGAGTTCGTTTATTGTTTTCCTCTAGCTGTATATCCCCCCCCCCCCACACACACACTTTTTCTGTAATGCCTTTGGGTGCTGAAGGGCATATTGAATAAATAAATAAATAAATAAATAAATAAAAATCAAGGGAGGTCGCTCTTACCGAAAAATATCAACGAACTTCTTTTCCTCATGCAGCTAAAGTAACAACCTGTGTGTGTGAGTGTCTTTGAACTGTTCTCAACTACACATGGAGGCTGATTCGAAAT
>JAZHYW010001673.1:0-39705 GCA_037355805.1 Ixodes ricinus | reverse complement strand
AGAGTCAGACAGACCTCATTTTTCTTGACCTCTCAAAGGCGTTCGATCGCGTATCGCATGCTAAACGTCTCCTGAAGCTTTCTGCCATAATTAAAAATAATCAATTACGTACTTGGGTGGCCTCTTATTTGTCTGACAAAGCGCAACATGTATATCTCGATGACAAGAATTCCTCACTACTGCCGGTTACATCGGGGGTACCACAGGGTTCAGTGTTGGGGCCTCTTTCATTCTTAATTTATAGCAATGATATCGTTAGGGCCATTCATGTTCCGGTTAAATTATTCGCTAATGACTGTGTCATTTACTTTCAAATAAAATTACTCCAAGATCAGGTAATACTCATTGAGGCATTAGCGAAAATTATAGGAATGGTCAGACAAATGGCAAATGAAAATAGACTACGATAAGACCGTCGCAATGTCAATAAACTGGAAAAAGAATCTTTTGAAATATAGCTATTCAATAAATCCGAATATCATCAAATTTGTTGACCACTACAAGTACCTTGGAGTGACGATAACAGGCAAACTACTTTGGAACCAGCATAGCAGATAAGGCCAGGGGAAAATTGGATACACTTCGACGCACCCATACAAAAATGGTCTATGGCCGTCTATGGAAAATTATATGGCAGGCTATAGCCCGCTATGGCCCTCTATGGTCGGCTATAAAAATCCATAAAAACAGCTACAGCCAGCTATAGAAGAATTTATGGCCCCATGTCTAAAGACTGGAAACCAATACATTTTCTTTACCCGCCTATAGAAAATTCTATGGCCACAAGTCTAAAGACTGGAAACCAATCAATTTCTTTATCCGCCTATAGAAAATTCTATGGTTCCGAGTCCAAAGACAGCAAACAAAAATATTGTCTTTTACCCATCTATAGAACAAATTTATGGCCCCGAGTCTAAAGACTAGGAGCCCTTCAATTTTCTTTACACGCCTATAGAAAATCACTACCGGCACTTACTTTTTATAGGAAAAACGCTCCAGATTAGAAAATTAAAGCAATACTAATACCGGTGGCAAAGCATGGCCCACGATATGTTTTCTGCTACTGCAGCGAGTCGTGAAAACCAGTAATATTGTTTGTTTAAAAAATCCCTTGAAATACTTGTGCAACAATCAAAATTAATTATTACCCCTAAAAGTGAAAAATAGAATACAGCGGCACCGAACACTGCAATCAAGCAATAGCTTAATTGCAATCTTCAGCACCAGTGTACTGCATTTCATCACTGCAATGTCAACATGATTCATCAAATTTATTAAAAATATAATTATTACATTTTAGTTCATTAGCCTAATGATCTACATTTGCTTTTTTCAGGCTGTGGAATTAAGAGATGGGGGCTATTCCAAGAGGCAATTCAAATAATGTATTAAGTACGAGTAATATTTGCTTCGCCTCTCCGTGTTTATGCGACAAATGAAGGCAGTCACCGGCCAACTCGGATTCAAACATAAGACTGCCATAAATAGAGATAGTGCGAAATTAGCGTACGTAGAGAGGTGTGGGGGGTCCGGTGTCGCTCCCTTCTTGCTGTTGTGGAGGGGAGTGTTCTGCTTGTTTTCTGTGTATTCGGTGTGTTCAGTGATGTATATGTATCTGTATCTACCGTATAGCGTTCTAAAGTCGGGGGAACTTGAAAAAACAAATTCTTTAGAGTGTGCTGGCTAAAGACAGCCATAGGAAGACCCATACAGCCTTCTTCAGCAGGCCTTATAAATGTCTAAAGACACCAAAGGAAAAGCCATAGGCAGCTATAGATGCTGGCTAGAGAGCCAGCCATGGCTGGACAGTGATAGAGCCATAGACAAAGCTAAAGAGGCCTATAAAGACGACCATAAAAATGCTAAAGACAGCCATATAAAATTATTTAGATGATTGGGCCAAATAGCTAAAGCCGACCATACAAAGAATTTTCTATAGCCGACCACAGGACATTTCTGCATGGGCACCTTAAAATCCGTGGATAGCAAAACAAAAAAGACTGCTTACCAATCACTACTACGTCCTATACTGGAATACGCTCACACAGTTTGCTACCCGCACACAGCAGATGGAATCAATAAACTTGAACGCGTGAAAAACTGGCTGGGAAATTTATATATAATAATTTCAGATATACTGTGTCTGCGGCAAGTTTACTGGAATAGGCCAATATCCAGCCACTGGAAGTTAGAGCAAAAAGAAACAGACTGAAAAATCTATATTCTTTTATTAATGAAATCTTTAATATCAATAGTGATAGATACATCGAATTTTCAACAGGAGGTTCGGCTAGACTAAATCACACTATAGCTATTAAACAATATAGAATTAAGCACGATGTCTTCAAATATTATTTTTTTTCCTCGGGCCATAAACGAATGGAATTATGTGTCTAACGAAATGGTAACCCTTCCGTCACTTGATATTTTTCTAGAGGCAGTCACTTCTGCCACGAGAAAGTGATCGTAAGCATATCACACCAATGCAATATGTACCACCCCTGCTATGGCTCACAGATGCCAGCCGCAGTATTCCTTAAATAAATAAATAAAATAACCGGCTTTTCCGTCCAATTTCCCTGAGCGTGCCAAAATGATTTTCAAAAGCTTCCCAGTACCAAACACCTTTCCAACTGAGGGGTTATATTTCACATCCTGTGCACGCTTCATTGATCTTAAGTTGAAGGATGCTGTGAGCACCCTTGGTTTAGGTAATCGCAGTCGCGTGTCCAGCAAAACTACACCTTAACTTATTTATCTCAAGTAACGTTTTTAAAACAGGACGTTAGAGGTGTCTCTTCTAAAGGCGTAAAATTGTTGCTCATACTATCGATGGTGAACTATTGTAAACAACTGATAGTACTACCGATATTTAACTATGGTAAACGATTGATAGTGTACAATTTGTAGACAACTATTGTAAAATTAAGGATTGTGCAAAAACAACCTAGAGTACCATCAATATTTCGCTATGATAAAACTATTCATAGTATAATACAAGGTCGACTATTGTAAACAATCAATACTGTACTATCGATACTCAGTTGTAAAACTAACAGTGCATAATTAAGGTTAATCTATTATATCAGTTTTATAAACGCTCATTTTGAGAGCCACAAACTCCAAGAGTCCACCCAAAAACTCTGACAGAAACTCAAATAAAAATGCGATAGAAATTACAAATTTTCATATAGGTATTGATTATTCATCGGAACACCATCGAGAAATTATTAATAATCAATAAAAACCCTGTTGAGACACATCAGCAGTGAATTGTCAAAAAAAGGTCACTAATTTAGCGATATCGAAACAAACTGTTTGTATAATATTACCGCGGGCGCAGCTGACCAAGTAGGCAGCGCGCCCGTGGCATAGCGGTTATCGCGCTTGCCTTCCACGCAGAAGGCCAGGGTTCGATTCCTGGCCGCGCCTACACCTTTTTGCTGACGCTGTAATGTGAAGTTCTAGTAAGTTCGAGAGCCGCCTTGCTAATTCGAGGTTAGAATGTTCTACGAACCGAACCTTCCACGCCGAATGTTCCCGAAGCCCACGTGTGTACAAAAGGGGCTCCGCCTGGCAAGCCGGGTCAGTTTCGCCCCAGCGTTCGACTCTGCTCTTTCGCCGACTTCGACGCCCGCGACGCTCTACTGTTATCTTTTGTTTCCTTCTTTATTTTTGGGCACAAGTTCGCCCGATTAAACGTTTAGTTTACTCAGTTATTCACCGCCTCATCACTTGTCATTCGTGACATTTTGGTGGAGGTGCGGGGTAACGCATGCCCCTGCCGCGTACCCCTCCAAGGGCCCGCAGTGCAAGTCCGACGCCAAGCCCGCGAAGAACCAACGAAGGCACTACCGAGATCCGGTTGAGTCGTCGCACCCAAGGCCTACAACCGGAATTCGGACTTCTGCCGCCCAGGACCAAGCAGCCAACGAAGACGACGATGGCCAACCAGTCGCAAGCGCCCGCCTCTTCTCCCGTCATCTACCTGCCCGTCGCACCGCGGACGGCTGCCCCCTTCCACGGTGAACTCTACGAAGACGTCGAAGACTGGATTGACCAGTATGAACGCGTTGCCCGCCACAATGGCTGGACCGACGAGCAGCGCCTACACAACGTTTATTTTTCGCTTGAGGGGACCGCCAAGCACTGGTACGAGAACCATGAGTCCTCTCTGACGTCGTGGGACATTTTCAAGACCGGTCTGAAAGCTACGTTCATCAACCACCACCGCCGAGAGAGAGCTGAGGACCTACTGCGAACCAGGACCCAGGGCCCCAACGAGAGCGTCACCGGCTTCGTAGAGGACGTTCTGCGCCTAAGTGCCCGCGCCGACCCTCGGGCTACAGAAGAGAAGAAGCTACGAATCCTCATGCGCGGGGTGAGAGACGACATCTTCGGAGGCCTCGTCCGCAACCCGCCGGCAACCGTCGACGCCTTCGTCACCGAGGCAACAAACATCGAGCGCGCCCTCCAAGCCCGCGCTTCCCACTACCGGCGGCATCCAAGTGTCACTGCAACCGCTCTGCTTAGCGGCGAAAACGCTCCTGGTACGGACATCCGCGAAATCATCCGGGAGGTCGTCCGGGAGGAAATCCGCCGGTTGCTGCCAGCCGCAAGCCGACCAGCGACGCTCTCCATCGCCGAGGCTGTGCGGGACGAAGTTCAGAGAGCCATCCAACCAGAGGCTCCCGTCGCCGTGGCAGCCACCGAGGAGCCCACGTTGACTTACGCCGCAGTGGCCCGACGGCCACCGCCTCCTCCTCGCACCTATGTCGCGCCGCCCCGACGTCAGTCTCCTGCGCCGCAACACGACAGACGCCACGACGACCCGGCGCAGTACGCCCGCCCGGAGCCTCGCGCACCCCGGAAAACCGACGTGTGGCGTACGCCCGACCGACGCCCTCTGTGCTTCCATTGCGGGGAAGCAGACCATACCTACCGCCGATGCCCATACCGACGACTTGGGCTGCGCGGGTTCCACCCGAACGACCCGCGCCCCCGTTATGGTGAACGACCTCGGGAGATCGACGAGTACTTGCGACGACCTCAGTCCCCCGAGCCTGCGTCCCGCCGAGAGTTCCGGTCGCCGTCGCCGCGACGTCCAGCTTCGCCGATGCACCGACCCCGACGTGAAAGCCTGTCGCCCCTCGCTCCTCGCCGGGGAAACTAGGCGCGGCAACCCCTGGAGGTGGAGTTGCCGAAGACGACCGACGCCAAGATCCTCCACGAACGTCGGAGGGCCCCCACTCGAACGCTACCAGAGACCGAAACGACGCCCCTGCAACGGTGTCCAATAACCTAAACGTCGTCATCGACGGCCACGACGCATCAGCACTCGTGGACACCGGAGCAGACTACTCAGTCTTGAGTGGGAGGCTCTCCCGCCGCCTTCGAAAAGTCACGACGCCGTGGGATGGACCTCAAATACGAACCGCCGGAGGGCACCTCATCACGCCGGTCGGGAGATGCACTGCTCGCGTCGAGATCCACGGTGAGACGTGCCCTGTCAAGTTCGTCGTCCTGCAAGACTGTTCGAGGGACGTTATCCTCGGCATGGACTTTCTCTGCGAGTATGGCGCCGTCATCGACCTCGGAGCAAACCGGCTGACGCTACGAAAACCTGCTCCACCACCGGAGGAACCCAAAGCGACGTCATCCGCGGTACGAGTCCTCGCAAACCACGTGAACCTACCACCGCGGTCAAGTGTTTTCGTACCCGTCGGGGTTGATGAGACTTTCTGCGGCGACGTTTTGCTCGAAGGAAGCCTCCAGTTGCTTCTAGGAAGAGGGATCGGCATCGCGAGAGGCGTCGCGGAGCTCCAAGACGGACACACTGTCGCACTGGTAACGAACTTCCGACAGGAGGCCCAGCACCTTACGAAAGGCACCGCCGTGGGTCACGCCGAGGAACTCCCGGACTCAGCCGCAATCGCCGGAATATCAGAAGACCCCTCTTCGTGGTCACCCAAGACAACGCCGCCTTCGCAGTTTGACATCGACCCAACCCTGCCTACCCCACAACGACGGCAGCTCAGTGACCTTCTCGCCGAGTTCACTGAGTGCTTCTCCACGTCGTCAAAGGTGCGCCAAACGACCGTTGCGAAACACCGAATTGTCACTGAAGACAACGCGCTCCCTGTTCATCGGTCGCCGTACCGTGTCTCTGTGAAAGAGAGAGAAGTCATCCAGAAGCAGGTCCAAGAAATGCTCGATGACGACATTGTCCAGCCCTCAAGCAGCCCGTGGGCTTCACCGGTAGTCCTTGTGAAAAAGAAAGACGGGACTCTTCGGTTCTGCGTGGACTATCGTCGACTAAACGCCGTAACGAAAAAGGACGTCTACCCGCTGCCACGCATCGACGACACTCTGGACCGGCTGCGCCATGCCCAATACTTTTCGTCGATGGACCTGAAGAGTGGGTACTGGCAGATCGAGGTCGACGAACGGGATCGTGAGAAGACTGCCTTCGTCACGCCGGACGGACTGTACGAATTTAAAGTGATGCCGTTCGGACTCTGCACAGCACCGGCGACGTTCCAGCGCGTAATGGACACCGTTCTTTCCGGCTTGAAATGGCAAAGCTGCCTCGTCTATCTCGACGACGTCGTGGTATTCGCAAGTGACTTCGACGAGCACCTGAGACGTTTGCGAGCCGTGCTACAGGCTATCCGGAATGCTGGACTGTCACTAAAGCCGTCAAAATGTCGGTTCGCTTACGGCGAGCTCAAATTCCTGGGCCATGTCGTGAGTGCTCAGGGTGTAAGCCCTGATCCTGCCAAGACATCCGCTGTTGCCGAATTTCCGAAGCCATCAGACAAGAAAGCCGTAAGAAGATTTCTTGGACTGTGCGCTTACTACAGACGTTTCGTTCGCGATTTCGCCAAGATTTCTGCACCGCTCACGCATCTGACGAAGGACGACGTGAACTTCCAGTGGGGGAGGAGCAAGAACAAGCGTTCAACGAACTGAAGGAAAGACTCCAGTCGCCCCCTATCCTCGGACACTTCGATCCAACAGTGGAAACGGAAGTACACACGGACGCCAGCAACGCCGGACTCGGCGCGGTACTCGTCCAAAGACAAGACGGAGCAGAGAGGGTGATCGCTTACGCAAGCCGGGCACTGTCCAAGGCAGAGAAAAATTACTCAACGACCGACAAGGAATGCCTCGCTGTCATCTGGGCGTTAACCAAGTTCCGCCCGTACCTGTACGGGATCCCGTTTCGCGTTGTCACGGACCACCACGCTCTCTGTTGGCTCGTCAACCTCAAGGACCCGTCAGGACGCCTCGCTCGCTGGAGTCTGCGACTGCAAGAATTCGACGTGACCATTGTGCATAAGTCTGGCCGCAAGCATAACGACGCCGACTGTTTGTCTAGGGCCCCAGTCGAATCTCCTCCCGAAAGCACTGACGACGACGATGACGCCCGTTTTCTCGGGGCAGTGACAGATGCCGACATGAGAGCACTTCAACGAGACGACCCGGAACTTCGCGCCGTGATGGAACACCTGGAAGGCCAAGGAAGTTCAGTTCCGCGAGTCTTGGCCCGAGACTTGTCAAGCTTCGTTCTGCGGCGAGGCGTGCTCTTCAAGAAGAACTTCGGAACGAGCAACCCTGCCTGGCTGCTGGTTGTTCCGGCCAGCCTGCGTGAAGAAATCTTTCAAGCATGCCACGACGACCAGACGGCTGGACACCTTGGCTACAGCAGGACGCTCGCCCGGATTCGTGACAAGTACTACTGGCCGAGACTCCCGAAAACAGTCCATCTGTACACAAGGTCGTGCCATGAGTGCCAACGACGTAAGAGGCCTCCGACGAAGCCAGCAGGACTCCTGCAGCCGATACCTGCCCCGACTAGGCCTTTCCAGCAGGTCGGAATGGATTTGCTTGGGCCGTTCCCAACATCGACGCAAGGAAATCGGTGGATTATCGTCGCGACAGATTATCTTACACGATACGCCGAGACGAAAGCCCTGCCATCGGGAACAGCGGTGGAAGTCGCCAAGTTTTTTGTCGAGTCCATCCTCCTTCGACACGGCGCACCTGAAGTGCTGATCACAGATCGAGGGTCATCTTTCCTGGCACAGCTGACCCAGGAGGTACTTCGGCTCAGTCACACCAGCCATCGACGAACCACCGCTTATCACCCGCAGACCAACGGGCTAACAGAGCGGCTCAACAAGACCATCGCCGACATGATCTCCATGTACGTCGACGTTGAGCACAAAACGTGGGACGAGGTGTTGCCGTACGTTACGTTTGCGTACAACACAGCGGTTCAAGAAACCACGGGAGTGACGCCGTTTCAGCTGGTACACGGTCGGGCGGTTACCACGATGCTCGACGCCATGCTGCCTCACGTGCCGGCCGACGATGGCAACGACGACGCTCAACTGATCTCTCAACGCGCGGAAGAAGCTCGCCAACTGGCAAGAATCAAGATTCATGACCAACAGCGTGTCGACGCACGACGGTATAACCTTCGTCGCCGGGACGTCCACTTTCAACCCGGAGATCGGGTATGGGTGTGGACACCGATACGGCGCCGCGGTCTCAGCGAAAAGCTTCTGAAACGCTATTTCGGACCCTACAAGATCATCCGACGCCTCGGCGATCTGAACTACGAAGTCCTTCCCGACGGAACGCGCCCATCTGCAAGACGTCAGCCGCGACCCGAGGTGGTGCACGTCGTCCGGCTGAAGCCGTATTACGAACGATAGAACTTTCCACCCTCGTCGACGAGTGAACTGTGAACTGTGAACTGCGGCTCGCGATTCTGCTGTGGATTTCTTTTGTTTTGTTTTCGTTTCGTGCTGGGCATCGGGACGATGCACTTTCTTTAACGGGGGGAATAATGCCGCGGGCGCAGCTGACCAAGTAGGCAGCGCGCCCGTGGCATAGCGGTTATCGCGCTTGCCTTCCACGCAGAAGGCCAGGGTTCGATTCCTGGCCGCGCCTACACCTTTTTGCTGACGCTGTAATGTGAAGTTCTAGTAAGTTCGAGAGCCGCCTTGCTAATTCGAGGTTAGAATGTTCTACGAACCGAACCTTCCACGCCGAATGTTCCCGAAGCCCACGTGTGTACAAAAGGGGCTCCGCCTGGCAAGCCGGGTCAGTTTCGCCCCAGCGTTCGACTCTGCTCTTTCGCCGACTTCGACGCCCGCGACGCTCTACTGTTATCTTTTGTTTCCTTCTTTATTTTTGGGCACAAGTTCGCCCGATTAAACGTTTAGTTTACTCAGTTATTCACCGCCTCATCACTTGTCATTCGTGACAATATTACGGGTGTTCCATTTTAATTCGAACAGATTTATTACAAAACATTCGTAAAAGATGCACTAATACGGTTTGTGCAGGTGAGTTATACGGCCAGAGGGACATTATATAGGTGGCTAATCTTTGCGATAAGTCGGATAATTAACTAAACTTTCTTAATTAACTCTTCAATTAGTAAAAATAATCATATGGTTTCAATTAGAAACATGCTGAGCATAATCGAAAACCACTATATCAAGTCAATTTTAGAACGACTTGAAGCTCGTGGGAAACTCGGAGCGCACCAAAGTTACCACTCGTGCAGCAGGCGCAAAGCTAGCAGTGCCGAAACGCGATGATAATCTAATCATCCGCGTTTTGCCACTGCTAGCTTTGCACCTGCTGCACGAGCGGTAACTTTCGTACGTTCCCGAGTGTCCCACGAGCTTCAAGTCGTCCTAAAATTTACTGATTAGTGGTTTCCGAATATGTTCAGCATGTTTCTAATGGAAACCATGTAATTATTTATACCAATTAAAATATTTAAATAAATTTAGTTAATTATCCCACTTATCGCAAAGATTAGCCACCTATATATGATGTCCCCCTGGCCGTATAACTGACCTGCCCAAACTGTAATAATGCATCTTTTAGGGATTTTTTTGTAATAAATCGGTTCGAATTAAAACGGGGCCCCCGTTAGATTGGGAGCTATACAAATGTTTCTGATGTGTTGTCGGTTCTATAAACTATTTTTTTTTTGTTTTCCGCTGGGTCACGCAGTGTTGCGTTAGACAGGGTTTAAATAAGCGGATGAAACTGTGTTTTTGTCCTCTCAGAAATGAATGCCACATAGCAGAAAGCAAGAAAGTCTGCCTGTATAAGACGTGATGGTGATCGAATGTGACAGCTCAAGAACGTAATGTAGCAAACTTTTTACAGTCCACACAAAATTTAAAAGTATATATATATAAACTTTTATAACCCGCGTACTACGCAGCTTGGAAAATAGTGTACGTTCAAAAGTGATTTCCGGAAGCCAATAGCTTTACGCCTCCTGGCTCAAAGCTCCACACGCAAAATTTGGTTGTTGTCTATTCGCGTCTCCAGCTCGATGCTCGCCCTCCCGCGGCGGAAAGGGGAAGCGCTCTAGTGAGGGTCGCCCGATTCTTCTGCTCAGCGGGCACGGCGGAACTGCTCTCGATCATGGCTCGCGAGATGTCATTTCCGAATGCAAACAACACTCTTCACTGTCCCAACATAGTGCTGCAGCCGGTGTGGGATCGTACCTTACTGTAAAGTTTCAGTATCGCGCAAAAAAGCAAACGAAAGCGGTGTGCGTTTGCGTTAGAGTTGCGTGCCCCACGTTGTGCGTGCGCCTCATCGACATGCGCCATCCAAGACCGCAATTTTGGGCTTCGCGCACGCGCAGTGAGGAACACGCAAAGCTAACGCAAACACACAGCCCTTGCGTTCGCTCGTATACGCAATACTAAAACTCACTGTTTCACCGAAACGTGCTCAGTGAGCACACGTGCAAGCAGGTGAGCTGAGACTGGCAAAAACAACGGAGCGTAAAAATGAAAGTAACTGAATGTTATCAAAAAATCTAATAATAAAAAAAATTATTTTTTTATTTTTTGACAGTTGGTTTGGAAGAATATTGGCGGCGATTTCGGACGTTTCGCCGATTTTCCAAAGTCGAGACTTTGATAGCAAAATATACTTTACCCCCAATTAATGTAATTTTACATGAATTTCTCACATTAATTTGTTTTCATTGATTTTAGACTATTTTTATTTAACTACTTGATAATTAAAAATGCTGCAATTGGCACCAGTGATGATAATTAGCACACTGTCATATTTGTTCACGCGTTTGAAATTAGATCATAAGCAACGAATTATATTAGAGCTTAAAAAAGTACGTATCAAAATATCTGAATTTTAATATTATTATTAATACAAATCGCGACAATGTATGTCCCCAATTAACGCCAAGATCACGACAATACGCCATTTAACCAGAATAGTCTTTCCAGAAAGGTCTAATTTTGTTTTCTTTTTAGCATACGAAGAACTCTGACATCGTTATCAAGATAGACAAACAGTCAAACACTGGATGTAATATAAAGTCCTATGCGTCACGCGTTGCTATAAAAAACATGCACACACACACTTCAGTTGCCTGAGTCGAATTCCGTCTTTGGGTTGTTGCAGTGAGAACGGCGTTTATTAATTAAACGTTTAGTGGACATATTGTAAAAATTTGAATTATTCTCTGATTCTTGTGTTGGGAATAATGTCAAACCAATTAATCATCTAAATGCCCAAAACCTTTAAAGGGGCACTGACACCCCAAAGGTCGTATTTTTTTTATTCTCTAAAACGACGCAAGTTGTAGTCATAAACACGCAAAAAAAACCGCATCGCGAAAAAATTTCTTCGCGCGGGCGCGCGCTTTTTTATTTTTGGCGTTTAAATCTCCCGCCGTTACCTCCTCCCTTCTTTTGATCGATGACGTCAAAAATCAGAAAATTTCGAAGCTTTGTAGGCGACATTTCTATAACATTTAATAACGGCAATCGTAAAACATGTTTTTTAACGCAATTGCGAACGCACTACGGCCCCTCTTTTTGAAATACCCAAAATCGGAGTTCGGTGAGATGTCCCTTCCTAGAATTGTGTCCTCCCTCAGAAAACTCGGCGGCGCTCGAGCAGATGGGCGAGTCGGCGAAGAAACCGGTTTTTTTCCCGCGCCAGCTCCCTTCTATCCCGCCAGCTCGCCTCCTCCTCGCATCGGGTCAGCGGAGGTCCGAGAAAAAGTCGAGTCGCAGGAGACCGCAAAAGTTGACTCACTGCACTGGCGGGGACCGCGCGGGAACTTCAAATTCGGCATTTGGAAATTGTTTTTTTAATTCACAAATACTGAATTCCCAAGTTTCGAATTTTGAGGGTAATGTCCCGGCACCGTTTTCAATCGTTTCGGATAATAAAAAAAAATATGATTTTGAGGTGTCAGTGCCCCTTTAAGGGGCCCGCAGTTCACTATTTCCCATGACATTTATCTGAGCGAGAAAAGGCATCGAGAACGCACAATATCAGCACTGATTGTTTCAACACCTACAACAACTACAAATATCAGCCTGGATCTTGAGTTATGAAAGAATACGAAATAAATACCTATATTGAGAAATTAAATCCAAAATAGAGGTTAGCTTCGGTTTCGCTCCAGGATTAAACTGCGCATCCTAGCGTAAATATTACACTAAGCACCGTTCTTGTTTTCAAGGTAAAGAGGTGACCTGCGCTCATAACACCCTAGCTTCCTCGTATTACCAGAAATAATTTGTGTCGCTCAGTGAAGCCAGCACACTAGACAGGCTCAGCAGCGGCACGCATCTCCGACCCTCACTAAAACCGCCATCTTGGAAAATGAGTGGCGCCACCTATAGTTAGTTGGAGTCGCGAATAGTAATAAACGCCACTGTACGTAGTCGTACGGTGCATGCTTAACGAACACTCCTCCCGAAGGAGTTAAATAATTTATGTTAAAAAACATCCCCTGCCAATGCACGCTAAACAACAAAAATTTACACTATTCTCACATCCAAATGGCTCGGAGGAAATACTGAATACCTTTCCAGTTTGCAAGGGGTGCCATGTCGCTCGACGATGTTTTGTGACACCATTTTGTTTGATGAATTCTAAAAACAGGTATGGCATATTTGGCCGACGTGCAACATATTTTTCTTTTGCACGCTACAGACAGATGAGTAATTGAAAAACTAATTTGCGAGTTTTACGCAATTCATTTTTAATCACAATATAACCTTGACCTGCAATTCACCAGGGTCACACCCGTTATTTTGAAGTTATAATATAATGATTTCGAGTGGGCTTTTTGTTTTTATTAATACGTCAGTCTCTGGTGAAACACCAAGTATGTAAAGCTGAAACCTTGATGCAAGCTATCGATATTTTTTTTACATTACCTTATTGTCGGCGCACGATATATGTGCGCTCCTTTATTTAATTAACTTACATAGTCTCAAAATGGGTTTAGCCCGGCATCCCAGGTACTCTCTCCCTTCAAGTAGGCCTGGTGTTGCTTCCGAACATAGTCGTACAACGTGTTGAAGAGATTTTTCCTCCGGAGATCTTCCGCCGGGTCGTTCATAGTGTTCCTCTGCACGTTTAGATAAGTAAAGCTTGTCTTCAGTGGAGCAACTCTTCAGGGTAGTGACACATTAGCCATATTCTTAATAAAGTCCGACTCGCAGGCAACAGGCTGTCTGCCGGGCTAAAAACCCTCTCTCAAAGTCCTTTATTTATTCTCGTTCTTCCCTCCTCACCCAAAAGGAAAGGGTTCGTCAACACCTCTTAGGCTAGGAAAGTCTCAGCGCTCCTCCCGCAGGTCCGAAATAAAATGACCATTAAGCGCTAAAGTGAAGAAAACGCCAGAGCCACATAACAAGGCAACGCTCGTGGATTGACCATCGTAACAACGAAACTTTACTTCAACAAGCGTGTATTATTAGCTCAATTAAAAGCTGCACAGGACTGGGCTAGAATGCAAATTTTAGTACACAGGCGAAATATTACACCATCAAATTATTGTTATGAGATGGCACAAGGAGATGAAGATGAGAAAGATGTGATCGTTTTAAGCAGAAGGCATTGAGTGTTTTAATTGTATCTGGGTAAAATGCATATTTTATACAAATCAGTTTTTCACAAACTGGTGAAATGTGTAGTTATGGGACACGGAAGAGCAAATTACTGTAAGAATCAAGTTCACGCGGACGCGGAAATAAAATGTTAATTACAATCATGTAGGCGATGCTAACGCATAATCCTAAATTTCTTGCATTCTATACACCCCGTTACATGGCAAAGATATTGTCATTTCCATCGAATGCCAATATGCGATCAACGAATCAGCTCTCGTCGCTCCTGGCGCAGTGTGGGGCAGGCACGATGCTGGTAGTCAGGATCGCAAGCTAATTCGCATACAACATAATACCATTGAATGGAAGTGATATTAACTTTTAGTCTTAACCTTGGAGAGTGGGAGAACTGGCGAACAGAACAATATGGATCTCCAAACACAGCTCAGATTTGTTTCACAAAACACAACCTTAAATATACAACCAAGACAAAAAAAAATGACAACGATGACGTCATGCGTACCCAACCTGGGGACACGTATCGCAAAGAGGGTGGACGTCAACCCCAAAATCAGACTTCGCAATAAAGAAATGGTAGATCGCACAGTGATATGGAGAAGAACAAATGAGAACAAAGTCAAGGGGAACAACCGAAAGACTACTAAGCAACAAGGGGAATGAGGTCAACCAACTGCTAACAGAAGCACAAAAAACTGTTATAAATTAAGAAACGCCTTCATGGTAGTACCTAAAGAAACGGACACGTTACTAATTATTTAGCGTGCACGTCAATAATCAACGACGTATTTACTACACTTTGTAACAATCCCTTTCCCTCTGCAGCACCTCTGTATTATCCCAAGCAACCAGACAATTACTACTGGAAGACAGATGAATCGCGAATTCTGAACTCTCGAATTTGTTTTTACCGTTTTACCGCACATTTCATTTCAATTGATCTGCATTTAAGACATCTGGCCGACTGACCAACATAGCAGCAACAACACTTCACGGGAATCCAGTACACTACACCCAGATCGCGATGAGACGAAGGGATTTGCGTTGTCCTGTACCCCTGTTTCCCCACTCCTCATAGTTAAAAATGTCAGTTCTTAACCACCTCGCCTGCACCCTTACATTAAGTTCTTTAACCCTGCCCGACGCAGCCATAGTTCCACTTTCTGTTGCTTTTTTTTAAATCTTTACTCAATCCGAAAAACCTCAAGATGGGCGCGTTGTTTGTTGTGTGTCAAGTTGGTCACCGTGCTGCGGAATCGGGGTCGGGTCCGAGTTTGTTGAGCCTTGCGCTTGAAAAACGTTTGGTTGAAGGTTTTGATTTTAGCTTTTGGCTTCGTCAAACCTTCACTGGTGGTTGAAAAGAAGATTACTTAAGTCATACAGGACCCAGGCAACACACAGTATTGCGCCAATATTGGCGTCGGATCGGAGAAATTGGGCCAATATCATTCTGATATTGCCGATATTGGCGCTGGATCGTAAAGCTCGGGCCAGTATTACTGTGATGTGGCCGATCTCGGCGGAAAATTACTCGGGTCGGCCAACGCCACGCTGATATACTACAGTATCCAGCGCCGTTTTCCGGTAATTTGTCGGGTCTGAACCGGCTATATCGGCCGGTATTGAGGGTTTTCTGACCGTTTCTAAAACGATACTGAATCGGCCAGTCGCGCCGGCCAATCGCGGCGGCCGCCGCTGTTGCCACCGGCCACGCCGAGGGCGCGACGGGCAATCAGCGGCTGGAACTGGGTTTTTCCGTACAAACAAACGGAAAAAAAAACTCTTTTTGTAGTAACTTTTATTGGAGATTAGTACAAAACGGAGGGCGCGTGATGTTTTCTAAAATCTTTAGTTTACAAGGTTTGCGGCACAATTAATATGTTTTTATCCAACCATGTCTCAGCGGTGATTTCAGAGTAGCGTGTCCCGACCTAGGCGCATCCTAACTTCGGCAGTAATTTGCGGCGGGTCCGCTTGGGAGTCGGGGGTGGCACCCTTGAAGCCCTTCCACTGTATCTGTTTCGGAGCCAAATGGCCGAATAAAGGCAAAAATGAAGTTGCCTGCAGTTCCTCGAGTAGTCGGTGCGGGAGAAATGGCGGCGTTGCGATCGCTATTAGCTCGGTTCTCGACTACTGGTCGGTACCATTTTTTCAGAGCAGGCTCCAGCTAATGGAGCGAACGGAGTTCCCGGTTGGGCCGATATGTGGCGTCGAGTCGCTGGCTTCTCTCTCGTACGTCCATCCAAAGAGCAGATTCGTTGGTCTACCCAACCATCTCACACCAGACTGTTTTGCCGCTGTGCTTTTGAGCGCTGGCTACCTGAGAACGGAGCACTCTGGGCTCTTCCGACCAATCACAAACCTTCAATGTAAAAAACAAAGGACCGTTTTTTTTTTTTTTTTTTTTTGCGCTTGACATTTTAAGCTTTTAAACCGTTCCGCGCGTGTTGAAATCGGAAGTGTAGATTTTACGGAGTACGGATCGCTGGGCGTCTGCGCACAGAAAATGATTAGACTTTAGAGGGAGTAGAGACGTCTCTAGTTTGACAGAGGCTCTGCCGAGTCTGTTGCGTGCCTCATGACGGCGTATTACGGAGTCTACTGCGCGGCGAAGTGGTGTAACATTTCTTTAAAAGCAAAACTCGGAGTGCTCATTCTTCCGGTTCCAACAGACGACAGGTGAGCCTCTATATCAAACCTTTTTGTCAGCGTTCGAAACTAGAAGCATTGAAATATATGATCTTTCTCAATCTTTCTATTACAGCATCGAAATGGATTGCGTTATGCAAATCGCCAGGACTTCGGAAGCCTCCGATGAGCAAGCTGCGCCAGCGTCGTTTGTGCAGCGAGCATGCCGTTGCGCTAGCAAGCTGTAGGATGATTCGTTTGCGGAAAAACGAGTGCCCCACCGTTCTTGTTACGAATCCGTTGCTGCAAGGATCTGGTTCCTCCACGTGAGTTGCTGTCAGAGCAATCTTCACTTAATTTGACAGCTTCGTGTTTATATCTTAGGATAGAGTACCTAAAAGCACCCACTGTCAGATATATAGTCCCTCAAAAACATTAGTTTCTTTTTTCTTCTTCACGTTGTCAATTAGCGAGTTTGTTTATGGTTTATTAATTGATTATTCTTATGCAGCTTGTCTGGAACCCTGCCTTAATTAACTTAAAATGCAAGCCGTTTGCGTTATTTCGGAGTTGATTTGACTATTTCGGTATCAGCATTTTTATTCGTAATAATAACAATAATAATAATAATAATCTTTATTGGCTCAGGAGAGCCGTGGCACCGCGGAAAGGCGACAGCCCGTACCATGGAGGCCCGCGGTGCCACGTCTAGTGATGATGATTATGAGATGATATGTACACGAGGAGGACGACGACGTATAGATGACAGAGAGGTGCTGACGATGTGAAATAAAGCCCGCGGGTGAGGGCGCGGGCCGATGTTGCGGGCGATGTGGGCCCAGTGCTTCCCAGTGGGCTGCTCGCTGGGCCGGTCCCCCGTCCAGCTGGCAGAAGTGTCCTGGCAAGCTCTCCAGGGTGGCGTCCGCAGGCCCCACCGTGCGTTGGGGCTGGGAAAGCCCTGGCGGCCCGGCGGTGACGAAGACGCCGTGCATGATGAGGACGACCCGCTCCTCCGAACCACCGCGCGAGTCCTGGAGGCCCGGTGACGGCCCAGGCGAGCAGGCCAAAGAGCCAAGGCGACCCTCGGCGGGCCGTCCGATGTACATTCGTAATGGCAAAGTCCTGGCGCCTGACGGTGCGGTCGCTCGCTTCGGTGAAGGCAGCGGCTCCAGGGGCGTGGCCCAGTCGAGGTAGATGGCTGCCACCCTGATGCATTCATGTCCAGGGCCAGAACCTAGCGCCGCGGTCACCCGTCACAGCTTACTGTCATCGACGTCGTCGTCGTATTGTTAGGAGTTGTTTATAAAGCCATTAAGATAACTCTGATGATGTACATTAAAGTAATTAATTTCGTTTTACATATTTGACAACGTTTACTGCGTTTACTTCCTACTACAGTTCTTGGTTCCCCTTGGAGGGCGGTGGACTGCCAACGGAGTTTGTAAATACTTGCTTGAAATACCGCAACTCATTTGAATGGTGTTTAATAAAAAATACATTTAAATGAACGTGCTGTTTCTGTTTTATTGCCGTGGTAATATGACGCGAAGCGCAGCAGGAAGCTCGCCTGCTGGACCGGTGCCAAGAGCCGTGCCGTGCCGCTTGCAGCGGCCAGCACGGCACCGGTCCAGCAGACAAAAAACGTGCGCGCAAAAGCAACAACCAAAAAAAGAGAAAAAAAAAAAAGGGGGAGGGAGGATGCACGGGCGCACGCCCACGCCAACGACAGTGGTGGTCGCCATCTGGACGTCTTTCTAAATCAAGATATTTTCGTCTCACACCGTACTATGTTCGCCTTTCTGCCACTGGCGCCTTGTGGCGCTAGTTTCTCCTTACCACGGTGGAGGCTGGAGCTGCACTTGGCTGACAGGCTCTATGGCGGTCTCCCAACTGATCGGTTCTATGCTCTGTTGCACACTTAGCGTGGAACGCTGTCAAAGCTGCTGGCGTGAGCATGGGGCTGATCTTCGTTGATCATTTGCAAGCGTTCCCATGCAAACGAAACCATGGATGAAGCCACGCGCTCGTGCCAGTAGCTTCTGACAGCGTTGTATATTAAGTATGATACGGAATATAAACCGCTTTATCGTGGGTAGCGCCATTTTGAGAGCGAGAGAGAAAAGGGGAAAGGGCTACCGGCGCTTTCCTCCTTTCTGGTTGTGTAGAAAGAGTGAACGTCCCGGATGAAAGGCTTCGCCGGTGTTGGGTGTCTGCAGTGCCGGAACTTCGTTCGCGCTTTCTTCTCTGTTTTAAACTCGCAAACTTAATTAGAGCCACGGGCTTCGATGGCGACAGTCCCCCGGTCATCGGGACACCATTGCCCGGTCATAGGGTGCACGATTAACGACAGAAAGCGTCGAATACTGTCCGAGGACCTATCTAGCTTGCATGGAATCCGGCAAGGCGATTGCGGCTGCAATGTTTTTAAGCTCCATCGCTTTCCGCATGACTGGAACTGATGAACCATTTATAAATTATTTGCTCGCAATGGGCCTATTTCAACGTAGCCGTGTTTAGTAATCAACAAGCGATACACGACACGGGAACCTCAATTAACTTTTGTAAACACCCGGAGCTACCACCGATCGTTTTGCTGCGCTGCTTTTATCTTGCGTGTCCGTGTTCTTATATATCCTTGTGGATGAACGACGAAGACGTTCTGGATGTACAAGGTGTCACAAAAGAAAATTTACACGGTCTTTCTTACCGCAAAAATAAACTAGGCATCGCCGAACGCCCATTCTCCGCCAAAAGGTAGAGCTAGAGGTCACAACCAGATGCCAAAGTTTCAGCCCGATCCGATAACTTAATCAAAAGTTATAAGTGATTTTCTGAAAATTTCAATGGGAAAATGGAGCCCATTTTTGCCCGTTTTCGGTTTCTGGTGCCATAGAACTCCATGTGTTTGAAAACTCCGTCGGCCACCATTTTCCCATTAAAATTTTCAGAAAATCACTTATAACTTTTGATTAAGTTATCGGATCGGGCTGAAACTTTGGCATCTGGTTGTGACCTCTAGCGCTACATTTGGGCGGAGAATGAGCGTTCGGCGATGCCTAGTTTATTTTTGCGGTAAAAAAGACCGTGTAAATGTTTCTTTTGTGACACCCTGTACTTATATCGAACCGCATTAAGCCTTAAAGCAGCCACGAATTATTTTACTATTTGATGCACTATTTTGAGTACTCGCCTCCAATTTCTATCGCTAGCGCGTTCGCTGCCGCTGTTCCTCCCGTCGCCGCACTGGCGGATGCCATGACTCGAACAAAGAAACGTGCACACTGGGCTCGAAAACGGATTGAACACTGAACACTTACACACAGACAGGACAGGACATACACAGAGCTGACTATCAACTATTTAATACTTCTTCTTCCTCCACCTCCTCTTCTTCTTAGTCCCTTCGAGTATTCCACGATTGCGAGATAAGATGCACTTTTTAGAATTTTTTAAAAAGAACAAAGCATAATAAGGAGTACATATAAAAAATAAATCATAGACGAATAGAGAAAAAATATACTACATGAACGAAAATTGAAAAAAATGAAAAACTATCCGCAAATGCCCAAGCTAACCCCATACATTTCCACTTCCAGTCACTGACATCGGTATCCCGCGGATGTTTCGAGAACTTCTTCCCATGACTGTCCTCACGAAGTCACTGGCCCACAGCCGCAACACACCGTAGATATTGTTTTCCTTTGCTGTGCAGCGTGATGGACGGACGGACGGCAATCGTGGAATGCTCGAAGGCACTAAGAAGAAGGAGGTGGAGGAAGAAGTATTAAATAGTTGATAGTCAGCTCTGTGTATGTCCCTGTCCTGTCTGTGTGTAAGTGTTTAGTGTTCAAACTGTTTCTCATAGACATGTACCAACTAGCTCAACTCAAACCAGTTATTTGAAAACGGAGATCGCAACACACGAGACGTACCCTGCAGCGAATATCCAGCGCTTCAAAGCGACCCATCAACGGAAACAACCCGCCAGCGGCACTCCAGGAGCGAAGCGATGGAAAACCCATTTTGGTAAACCGCGGTGCCTAGGAAGGAAAAAGCACTACCAGTACTATAATAGACGGCTGGATATAGAACAACAATAATTATTTTTTATTGGGTAGTAGGATGCGTCATCTATCGGTGAAACAAGCCAGTCATTTTGTTTATCCTCTTTTTCCGCTGAGTTTGCTATCGATCTATACTTGCTTCAGCTTGGGTCCAGAACGCGAGGCGATGCGACAAGAGCGAGCTCCGGGCTTTCAGCGTCCCTGCCAAGCACGCGGCAGCGGCTCGTGCAATGCAAGCACTGTTCAGGGCCAAATGCTCGGGCTCGTAGCATCGGCTTAGCGCCTGGCCCAAGCTGAAGCGAAGTTGTGGTCCTGATGTTGCTACTTTTTTGCTCTCTGTTCGCAAACCCCCGATGCTGACGCTTGGTCCATTTTCAATCGACGTTTGCGGACAGGACACTATCGTCTGCTACCTTGGTTTCTCTACCTGCACACTGCGTTTTGCTACATATCACAATAAGACGCAAGATAATCTTATAATCACTTTTAAAAACGAAAATAAAAGCGAAATGATGATCTCGTCAACTTTCTTTGTGATACGTTTTTGTTTATTTCTCGTTTCTGGCGACTTCTGCAGATGACATCGACAGAGGTTGATTCGTATACCGCGCTTGTACCCCTTTCCCATTGGTGGATGCATCGACCGACCGTCGTGGCTGCAGGACCAGCACGCAGCGGCGCTGCTTCCAGCTTTCGCTTCATGTAGCATATTGTTTTCCGTCTGCTGATTTTTTTACAGGGCGGGCAGGCAGCGAAGGCGGCGCTCATACACCATTACCAGCACCCTTGGTCAGCTTCCCGCGCGGTAGACTCCCGTCGATTCCAACGGACCCCTACGATTACCCACCAGACATCGCAAAAACAAGTAAATAAAGAAAAAAGGAAAAAAAAGACTGGAAGCTTTAAGCGTCGATACCCCGCCCTTCCAAATATGAGACTCAGCAGATGGCAAAGAGTATGTCTGGGGAAGAGATCATCTCGGAAGCTGCAAACATCGCTCTGAAACTCTCCACAGGAAAGGCATTGTGAAATCTAGGTGAATGCACATCCCTGTGGGTTTACTGGACCAGCAGGACTAGAACACCTCATTTGGGACTGCCCAACATGGGAGAGGGCAAGAGCAAGGCACATCAAGCAAAACAAAATTAAGGACTTTAGGGACTGGTGCCAACCAGTCTTTAACTTTGAAGAGAGCGATCGCAATAGAGGACCAGTTAAGAGCCTGCTAGAACTTGACATTTGCGACGACTGAGAATCAGAATTGCGTTCCCTCAGACCTAGTTACCCCTTAATTTCCCTTCCTGGAAGACTATCGGCTTCAGCCACGTGACTTTTTCTTTTCTAATAAAAACGATTTTCTATCTATCTATATCTAGCCTGGCACGCGACACACGAGACACGAATGATCGGTGACTTAGACGTAACGTAAGAAAATTGTACTGCGTGAAATGTTGAACCGAGCTCAACTCCTTACGTTACGTTACGACGAGTCCTTCATTGCCACGGCAACTCACCGTCATAGCTCGTCGTCACCGAAACATTCGTGTCTCGAATATCGCGTGCCAGGCTATCTCTTTGAATTGGTAGCCACGCTTAATACGAGGCACGAATTTTCCGGTGACTTTTCGTAACCAAACGTAAGAAAACGGGTATGTGTGAGCAAGCCTTAAAGCTAAGCTTCTCGTCACCGTTAAATTGCTGGCCACCAGGGATATGTAGAAACCTCGATGCTGTCGGCATAGTGTCGGCGCACTGCGAACAAAAAAACATTACAATGTCCCAGCTGTTCACCCGGAACGAAGACTTTCTCGAGGATAACCCCCTTTCTCCGCAAAGTAATCGCTGCTTACGGGTTGGCGTGCATAGTGTAGCAGAATTAAACGTGTTAGCATAAATATATACCAACAATTGTTCGCTAAACATTTTTACTCACCATAGAAAAACACTTGCAAGGCTTTTATGTACCGTTATAAGTCTTGGATCCCGGACTGCTGAAGAGTGAGGCGTTCGCGGAATGCTGCCGTCGGTTAGTTTAGTAGTCCCTCTGAACTACCGCTTTGCTTGACGTACTAATAGGTTGATGGTGCGTCAGTAATACACACAGCCGGATCGAAGTTAGTCTTCAGCAGAACCAAGCAGAACTATTAGCCCTCATTAAGCGACGTCGCGTGCCATTTTGCTTGTAGGTACTGCTCCTGCCTCGGCGCCCTGTCTCTAGTCGCTGACTCCTTCTAGGGACAATAGTTAACTTTAACCCACCGTTCGCGTTCGAGAAAACGGGCCCAGGGAGCGCCTTTGCCGTCACTCTGGTATCGCGCAGGAGATGGCGATTCGGGAAAACCGATAGAACTAACTTTTTAACAATTTCCAGCCACACCTGGCGGCGGAAATGAGCCTTCAACTAAGTGTTGTAGATGATAAAAATCGAGTCAATGTCACCACTGCTAAATGTCATTATTAAGATAAGTTCAGTTACAAAATTCTACAAGCTGAAACAGCAATTATCACGAGAAAACTCGCACGTTCCTTTCGAGTGTACCCCATGTTCATCGGTGGTACAGCGTTCGGTGCGCGCTCCATTCACAAAAAAGAAGTATTAAACAGTTGATAGTCAGCTCTGCGTATGTCCTGTCCTGTCTGCGTGTAAGTGTTTAGTGTTCAATTCGTTTTCGAGCCCAGTGTACACGTTTCTTTGTTCGAGTCATGGCATCCGCCAGTGCGACGACAGGGGCAACAGCGGCAGCGAACGCGCCAGCGATAGAAATTAGAGGCGAGTACTCAAAATAGTGCATCAAATAGTAAAATAATTCGTGGCTGCTTTAAGGCTTAATACGTTCGATATAAGTACATCAAGAACGTCTTCGTCGTTCATCCACAAGGAAATATAAGAACACGGACACGCAAGATAAAAACAGCGCAGCAAAACGATTGGTGGTAGTTCCGGGTGTTTACAAAAGTTAATTGAGGTTCCCGTGTAGTGTATCGCTTGTTGACTACTAAACACGGCTACGTTGAAATAGGCCCATTGCGAGCAAAAATTGATAATTGGTTCATCAGTTCCAGTCATGCGGAAAGCGATGGAGCTTAAAAACATTGCAGCCGCACTCACCTTGCCGGATTCCATGCAAGCTACATAGGTCCTCGGACAGTATTCGACGCTTTCTGTCGTTATGCGTGCACCCTATGACCGGGCAATGGTGTCCCGATGACCGGGGACTGTCGCCATTGCAGCCCGTGGCTCTAATTAAGTTTGCGATTTTAAAGCAGAGAAGAAGGCGCGAACGAAGTTCAGGCACTGCAGACACCCAACACCGGCGAAGCCTTCAATCCGGGACTTTTACTCTTTCTACACAACCAGAAAGGGGAAAGCGCCGGTAGCCCTTTCCCTTTTCCTCTCGCCTTCTTTCAGTAACACGGTCTGTGGGCCGTTTTATCGTGGGTAGCGCCATTTTGAGAGGGAGAGAGAAAAGTGGAAAAGGGCGCCGGCGCTTTCACTCCTTTCTGATTGTGTAGAAAGAGGAGAAAGTCCCGGATGAGCGGCCTGGCCAGCAGTGTCGGCGTAGCGCCCCAACTTCGTTCGCGCGTTCATATTTGTGTTTTAAGCTCGCAGGCGCAATTAAGAGCCGTTGGTAATGGATGGCGACAGTTCCCCGGTCATCGGGACACCCATTGCACAAGCGTATTAGGGTGCACGAATGTGCGGCAGCGTCATCGAATACTGCTCACGAGGACATTAATGCAGCTTCTATGGAATCCGGCAGGAACGAGTGCGGCTGCGCTGTTTACAAGCTCCCTCGCTTTCCGCATCACTGGCCGTGATGAACCATTCATCAATTTTCGCTGGAATCAGGCCTATTTCAACGTATTGCTTTTAGTAGTCAGCAAGCGATACACTGAAAACGAGGGCGCCTCAATTAACTTTGCAATACACCCGGAGCTGCTACAGAATCGCTCTAGCGCTGCCCCCAAATTGCGTTTCCGTGTTCTTATACTTCCTTGTCGATGAACGACGAGGGCGTGTCTACCTGTGCGCATCAGCAGTCGCAGAAAGCCTCAAGGCAGCCACGGGTGGCTACCTTACTATTTGATGCGGCATGACTGAGTGCTAACCTTCATGTTCTCATTTACTGACGCGCGCATTCGCTGCTTCCCCCTGTTCCCATCCGCACTGGCGGATGCCATGACTCGAACAGAAGAAACGCAATATCGCGGCTCGAAAACTGCAGATCGCAACACACGACCGCCGCACCCTGCAGCGACTATCCAGCGCTTCAAAGCGCCCAAACCAGCGGAAACAACCCGAACCAGCGGCGCTCCAAGCGAGGCGCTTTTGCCCGGCTCTCTGGTATCGCGCAGGAGATCGCGATCTCGGTGGGAACCGATAGAACTACCTTTTCAACAATTTCTGTTAGCTCATCCGGAGGCGAAAATGAGCTTTCAGCTACGATGTTGCGGGTGATCAAATCGAGTCGGTCACCACTGCAAATTATTTTTATTAAGATAAAATTCGGTTACAAATTTTTACAATCTGAAACGGCAGTTATCACGAGAAAACTGGCGCGGGACCTTGCAGAGCTTACCCCATGTTCATTGGCGGTTACAGCGTCTCGTGTGCGCGCTCCATTCACAAAATGTTCCGATCGCAGTCGAGAGGATGGCGTTGAGGAAACGTGTTTTCGGTTTGCCAGACTGACAATGCGCCACTGCCGCCGAGACCAGGGTCATGTGGCAGAGCGATGGAGCTTAAAGACATTGCAGCCGCTCTAGCCTTGCCGGATTCCCTTGCAAGCTGCGGGTCCTCGGACAATATCTCGACGCTTGCGGTCGTTATTCGTGCACCCTATGACCGCGCAATGGTGTCCCGATGACCGGGGGACCGTTGCCATCGACGCCCGTGGCTCTAGTTAAGTTTGCGAGTTTAAAACAGAAAAGCGCCCAGCGAACGAAGTTGGGGACACAGCGGTCACCCAACACCGGCCACGAGCCTCTCATCCGGGACTTTCACTCTTGCTACACAATCAGAAAGGAGGAAAGCGCCGGTGTGCCACTCACTGCCTTCTCTCGCCCTCTTTTAGTAAAACGGTCTATGCACGAACTCATCTCTGTGACGTCACGGCGCGGTGGTGGCGCGTCAGTCGCACTTCCGGTCTGGGGCTGTGGGCAGAAGTCTCCATGCCAGATGTGTATTCCTGCGTTGTTTTGAAAGGAACCAGACAAAAACCTGCCTTCTCGTCAAAACGCCGCGACTGGGGCCGGACCAAAAGTGTCAGACAGGAAGGTCAGTTTTCACGTGCTCGGTTCATCCGAGAATCTGGATATGTGCCGTGAAAAGGGAAAAGCAGACGCCGTCGGACAACGATTGCTTGGGCGGGAAGCACTTTGGGTTGAATTCACGGATACTTGTGGTCATCAGATTTATTTGTTTTGTTCCAACATGAACGCTAGAAAACCGTCAAGTTTTGCGGACCACCTGCGGACCTACGTTCAGTGCGTCTTTCAAGCTTCAAACGGCCGCCTGATTGTTCGAACTCTCGTCTGCTCTTTCGAACGTTTCTGCTTGTCGTCTGCTCTCTTAGACGACGCCGGTCCGTAGACCAAATGTTGGCCCAGTACTTGCGATAAGAAGTAAGTGCAGGCCTTAAAAGACTTAAATTTGAAGGTTGGTAAGCAGGCTCGATGTAAACAGTAGATACAAGGAGATGTTAATCATTGTTACCAGTGACCTCACCGACTTGTTATGCTCTAATTCAGTTGGTCCGATTCTGCTTGCGATTGTCAGTATCGACGTCGACCATCTCAGCTACGGTTCACGCTTGCAGCCCGAGCGGCGTCGCGACTGGAAAATTCTGAGCGAAATCTCATCATGCGAATCAGGCTTTCAGCGTACATTCTGCGGCGTCCACGCGGAATGAATCGCCACATGTCACATTATTCACGCGAAGTTTTGCGGTGTAACGAGCCTCGGTAATTTCGCTGACGCCGCTCAAGATAGTCGGACATCGCCAGGAAGACGTAGAACCAACAATTCGAACGCGAAAAGGGCAGGGGGACTCACACTGACGCCGACAACATCGCATTTCAATGGTGTGTTTATGGGCGACGGCGAGGCTTCTTGCCCACACCCTCATCGCGCATGCGCGGCGCCGGTGGCGTCCGCCAGGCGCTCCGGGCGCTCCGGTTTGTTTGTAAACATGAGTTGGTGTATAGTAACGTTGGCTTAGCCAAGTCCCCTGACACCGTAGCGGCCGTGGCCATGTTAACCGATGTTCGCCCATCTCTGCCCAGAACTCCAATGATATAGCCGATTGTGGTCACATTTTTGGAACGCTCGTGCAACTGATATTGGCCCAATACTGGGCAGTGATTCGAAACATGAAACTGGACCAATGTTGCCATCAATATTTCCCTCGACGCTGGCCCAGTGTCGGCGTGCTGCCTGGGGAATGGCATGTCCGAGACCACCCCAAGTTCGTGTGCGAGGTGTCTAAATCCCTGGGTCCATGCGCGAGAAGTTTGAGTCAACCCGGTAGACTGAAAATCCTTGTTCCTTCGTGCACTTCGTGCGAAAGAAATGGCAACAACCAAATTGGCCTCGGTGGAGTTTTTTAAAGGTTCCATTAGGACGCCCGAAACATTTTTTTTTTCATAAGACATTTGGATATTTGGCTAGAGTGAAACAATCGCAAGTCTTTCCTTAAGGAGACAACTCCGCTCAATTCCGAAGAATTTAAGCTTACATGTGATTCCATTTCACAAAGCACTACTGAACAGCTCTACGTCTTCGGATTCGCGAAATGTGGAATATTATTTGTGTAATCTTAATTTAAACATCAGCTGATACCGAAACCGAAACTTCGGTTGCGTCAGGCAACATTGGTCTCGCGGTCATCAGAGTCATGGCCACGTCACGTCGAACCACGTGGTCTTGTGACGTTCGTGGGGGCGAGGTACAGGACACGCGACGCGGGCAGGTCGCTTCGCATGGCGTGGACGGTGATGGCCCGGGGGAGAGGGGGAAGGGGAGAGACACGAAAGAGGAGAGGGGGAGCGGAGAAACCGGACATGCGATAAACGCGCGGGGCAGCGCAAACTAGCGCATCCGCGTTACGGTGATCACGTGGACGCCGTAGAGCCAACACCGGGAGGAGAAACTCATGACGTCATCGTTCAATTTCGCTCTGAGAGTAAAAACAAACAAAACGCTGAGAATGACGTAGTCATGCCTCTGGCGTAGTGGTTCAACGTTGGCCGCTCCAACTCCGTCGCATTGACTGCGCTGACGATTGCGCCTCACGTCGCACGCTAAAGTTGGCAGATTTCGGCGACTTGGCTCATTTGAAAGTTTGCTGGCTAGTTTATTAAATATATAGACGGAATTAGATCGCTAATATTTGACATGGGGTCTTCCTATAGGATACTGAAGAGGGCTGCCATAGTTTTCCTAAATATCAAAAATGAAGCGGAGTTGCCCTTTAAAGGACACATGCAAAGAAAAAAATCTTTTTTTTAAACAGCCGGGTTGGGAAAAGGAAGTCATAAAACGAATTTACAACGAAAATAAATTTTTTTTAGAGCTATATTTACGGCGCTATACGAATTTGTAGTTGGCGCCCACGGGCGCCGCGGAAAAGTGGCCCATATTTATCACATGACTGGCCCCTATTTGTCACGTGGTACTTGCGCTCTTTCGGAAGCTTCCTATGGTCTCGAAAACGTTACTATATTCATCTTCGTTTGAAGTGCAACAAAAAACAAAGATTAATAAGTAACTTTTAAGAGCCCAAATGAAGCTTTTGAAAAAGCGCAAGCAGACGTGATAGACCTGTGCGCCGGTCAGATGACGGCGGCGGCGCCTCGAAACAGACGAACCTGTGCGGCGACCGGCGGCGTGGAGAAACGCGTTGAAGCGGCGGCGCAAAACGCTCAGCGTGCGGCAGCGGCGACGCGCAGGTCTACCACGCTGACCAGCGGCGGCTCCCCGCGGGCGCCAACTACAAATTCGTTTTGCGCCGTAAATATAGCTCAAAATTTTTCTTTCTTCTTTGTAAATTCGTTTTATAACATACTTTTTCATCTAGGCTATTTAAAAAAAAATGTTTGCTTTGCTTTGCGTGTCCTTTAATGCCAGGTTACCGGAGTTTTCCTCAGTTATGAAAATAAACACAATGATCTAGTGTCGACGTACTAGTGTCGACGTAGAGTCCTGCAGGCACGCAAAGTCACTGACCTTGCGTTACACCATGACTTAACATCTAAGGACACTACAGTCTGCGACAGGCTAACTAATGCAAGTAGAAGCTCCTCCTCCAGTACGCGCTCCATGCCTTCCGCCGGGATTCGGTTTCGTGTGCTGCGAAGAGTTATCAAAAGTAGAAAGCAGGCTCTGGAGGTGGAGCGTCCACTGAATGTTTTGCCTGCCATTAACTGTAGGTCCCAAGTTCGATACGCTGCGAGTCACGTGACAGTGTGGCATACTTGTTTGTCGCAAGCCCAGGCATTCGATTGTTGGTCCTGACACCTCAAAGCATCCGCATACATTCCGGGTATGGTCGTGTTCGATGAAGGATGAGGAAAGCTGAACTCTAACAATGTCTGAAGCTCGACCCGTGTCCAATATACTTAACGCCACAGGTCTCTCAAAAACTGGCAGGTACGCCAAACAAACATGAAGGATTGTTTCGTCTCCTTTCGAACGCAATAGTGATTTGGAGACCTATAAAGAAACTTCGAATTTGAAAGCTGATTTAAAGAAATATTCTTTCTTGTCCCATAAGAAATGATTTTAGACATATAGAACCTGGTTGTTGATCCCTTCAAGTAATAGGCAGAGACTTTGCGTGTCTGGGACTCGAGACAAAAGCAAAATAGAGTAGGGACGCGAGGGGGACATATGACAATTTCTTGGCCACACGTGCAGACCGCTAGACATTTTACCAAATGCTGCAATGTCGTGTAGAGTATCAAGACTACTTTGTTCTATGGTAAAAAAAAGACAGTAATCAAATAGCAAGTGTGCGGCTTATTAAAAAATGAACTGATCTGAATATTTTCGAGAATAAATCTCTACCTACCGCAGGCTACACCAGTTTAGCCGTGTGTTGGGAAATGTTTGCTTCTCTACGCATTGTTTCAGGCGAGCTTGAACCTGAGCATGAAGGCGCGTGTAGACTGAGTTAAAGAAATTTGATTCCTCTGTTTTGCATCATTGTTCGCTTACATTATGGTGCTGAGTGTGAGCTGTGTTTGTTAGAATAGCAAGCGTTATCATATCCGTGAATTGTTTATATAAAAAATACACTAAAAGGCCCTGTTTCAAAACATTAACATTTCTAAAATATTATTGCATTTGACTTGCGCCTTCATCACATATTTATCGTGAAATATATTTTGAAAGATATATATACTGATCAATGGAAACGAGGTTCGATTTCCAATGTGTTATGTGTTATGTATCGTTTTTGGATGTCATATCTTTAAAGCGCATTGTCGACACAAATTTTAAGACTTTGACATTGTGTTGTAGCCATCACTGATATTAGGTGGCTTACATAAATTCTGTGACAGCCTTTCGATGCAGCTAAAATATGTGATTGGAGTAAATAGATGAAAGTTACGTTGTATAAACACGACGTTTTGATTTAACTATATTGCTTATAAATGAATTGAAGCCCTTTCTTGTATGAATATAAACGTGATGCAGCATGTGGGAAATGCCACTGAATTCTGCGAATACAGTTTGTTTACGTGTGACTGGACAAACTAAACCTCGAAGTTCACTTATCAAATAAATAGCGCCATGATAAATGAGGTCAATGGGTACAAATATCTTGGGGCAACTTTCACAAAATGATCTTCGCTGGTCAAGACGTATTCAAAATATCTGCCATGCGCTTTCAGAAAATTAGGATTTCTACGTCACAAACTAAAATATGCTCCAATCCCGGTTAAACTGCAAGCATATATCTCATCGGTAAGATGAAAATTTGAATATGCTAGAATAATTTTTGACCCCTACAGCAAAAATGACATGTCGAAACTCGAGATGGTTAAAAGAAGAGTCGTTTGTTTTATTTAAGGAAAGTATAAAGGATCAAACTCCCCAACATTGCTGATGTCTGCAAGTAACGTAATGTCTCACAAACAACGTACATTGTATTGCGAGATAAAATTTTGTATTTACTTAATACAACATAGTCAGTATTGACTCAAGCTTATATCAAATCAAATCAAATCAAAGCTTTATTTTCCAGAAACACTGGAAGGAGTTCCAGACAAAAAGCAGTTGAGACAGCTTGACTGGGTCTGGGACCCTTATTACATTGGCAGCAGCTTGGTAGTGCAACACTCTACTAGCGTAACATTTGACGAAACAAAAAATAGATTAAAAATCGGAACTTTGTAAAAATTATAACACTAAGTTAGGAAATAACGAAGATATAAGAGCGCAAGTCTCGTTTGCTAGTCATGTATATGCTTATGTTGTTTATATCTAAGTTCTAACCCAATTATCTTCCAGGGAAACTGGAAATCACTATGAGTTTTCCCTTCAGGCAATATTTGCTCGAACTAACACTTCTCACACCATATCACATTGGAACGCCATGCCCTACGGTATTTAAACGCGATAGCACTAAGGAGCTCGTGTTGCAGAAAATCAGATTGCGCGGCAGAAAGGCCGGCGTCGGTGGCGTGCCGCGAAAATCCTGATTGGTCGATACAGTCATGGCATTACAGCCCCATGACCTCGCGCGGGAATTTCAAACAACCCAGAACGCTCACGTAAAACGTGACGTCATTCGTGAAATGAAAGTGTTTAAAACATGACATGCAATGCGAAGAAAGGTCACCGCCTGTCTCAAATGATTTCTCCCTATAAAGTAATTATTTTACCTTAAAGAAAAATTTGAAGAACTTTAGCTGGGATTCGAACCCACGTTCTGTTTCGAGCCAAACAGCTACTGACTACGCCAGGCGAGGCACGCTTGCACGGCTTAGGAACGAGCCGGAGTTAGTGTGGTTATATGTTTCGCTATCGCTTTCCACTCTTAAAGGCGAAGCTTAAGCCTCCTCCAAGTTTTTAGCTCCTCTGACCTAAATGACGCACTGGATGATCACCTTTTTTTATTATCATTAGTGAGGTATTGCGTTTTTTTTTACAATTTCTCTTTGGGCGTTCAAGGATTATTCCGACAGTTACTGTACAATCTACTGTTGACCGTTTCACTGTTAGTAATATGTAACAATTGGGAAAATGAACTTTGTTCTATTCTATGCCTCTTGGATCTGTACCCCACACATACAAGGGCCTAATCAAAAGCCTGCAGTGTATAATTATTGAAATAATTATTAATGAAATAAATCATGTAATAAATAAATAAATAAATATGTGGAGAGACTGACGAAAGGCGACTACCTTTGATGAAATCCAAGATCGAACTGAGTCCGGCTTTTTATTCACACGCGATCTTCCTCTTCGGTGAATATCGCCAGAAAACGAATGAATATAATAAATAAATAAATAAATAAATAAATAAATAAATAAATAAATAAATAAATAAGTAAAAATAAATAAATAAATAAATAAGTAAATAAATAAATAAATAAGTATATGAATGAATAAATAAATAAATGGCTAAATAAATGAATGAATGATTGAATCAATAAATAAATAATTAAATGAATAAAAATTACTAAATAAATTAATGAATCAATAAATAAAAATATCTAACTACTGGTTTCAAGGTGGAACAAGTAGTGCAAATTTTCAAAACAAGCTGGAACATATATTGAAACTTTATTGGTTCAAACCTGTTCGAACCGACTCGAAACGTTATTTTTTATTCTCCGGAACTGAGCCGGAACTGAACTGAAAGCCGCGAGTGAACGCAAATCAAACCGATGAAAATTTCGGTTTGACAATCTGACATGTAGGCGGAAGAGTGGAACATCTTGCACACATTTTTTCCATTCTCGATCACAACACTGCGCCGCAGCTAGCGCACCACAAGAAAGACAAAACTTTCTCAAACGTGGAATCCTCGGGACCCAATTTTTTTAACAGACACAGGAGGGTCCTTTCGTTTAGGACAACGCAAAGACTGTTTACTCCTTCAGCTTTCAAGCGCGACAGGTGACATGGACGACAGGGAGAAATTCAGGTGCAGTGAAGAAAACAAAAGGGAGATTATCAGAATTATCGTTGGTGCCAAGTCTCGGCATGTAAAATCTGTACGGAGGACGAAGCAGACACTTGGGAAGAAAATCAATACATAATACAAGATACAACACGAATTGTCGTGAAAACATCCGCTAAGTGGTTCGAGCTTCGAGCACACCATGGCGCTCGTCCATATCTTTTTGTCATGTTTTATTCTAATCTATACTCCCAGTGTCTGTCTTTTTTTTTTTTGGGGGGGGGGGGATATCGAAGCAAAGTTGACCCTTTTTCAATCGCCCATATTGTGCAACGGGTAACAGAACAACAACGAACATCAGCTCGGTGTCCAAGGCAAGCAATCAAGCACTACCGCCATGGTGCACAGGACGCAATCGAACCCCGCATCCTCAAATTCCGGCAATCCGCGTGACATTCAAGTGCTGCTCAGTGGCTCCACCTAGCGTGGATATTAGCCGCGAGTAGTAGCGAGCAAACGGAAACATCTTCACCGCGCGGAATTTCTTCTTGTACTTGGCCCATGCCTGGTCCAGTTCTCGTCCCGAGATTCCCGCGCTCACCAGGCCCACAAGAACGCAGAGGAGGAGCACCCACAGCATGTCCGAACCTGCTCGCTACCGGAAGAGTTTGAAATCGCGGGAAGTGGGGCCAGTATATCACGGCAGCCCAGCAATATTGTGGATATCAGAATCAGCACCTGTACTTCGTTTTAATTTGAAGTCTGACTGCAGCCGATATCACGATCTAAAACAGCCAATAAGCCGCGCCGAAATTGCACCGTCACGGCGCTCCTTACAATTGTGGGTACCCAGACAACACAAAACATCCTCAGGATGTCCTCAAATGATTCTAACCTCCTAGAACCACATGGGACGAACTGAGGACGTCCATGGGACATCCTATCTCCCAATAAAGTCTACAGTTTATCCTGGATCATATGTTTTCGCCTGGATCGCACTCTCTCGAGAGAGATGTAAACACATACGCGAGCGGAAAACGTAAGCATAACAAAAATTCAAGGTTATAAAAAAAATTCTGACAAATGACAGCGAGTGTTGTTTTTTTTAGGTTTTTACATATACGCTTATACGCCTGCATCAGGACGTGTCAACTGTAGGCAAAGATAGGCAGCGCAAGCTATCGCCTGTTACCAAGGGTAGAGCCACTATGCCCCATCCACTCGTCAAGTCTCGTCGTCAAGCCAACGCAAGGAGCCGAGGTGCATTTCTATCCTGCGGCGTTGATTCGCCATTGTTCTTCTTCAAATATCTGTTTCCTTCAGGTGGTATTAAAGTCGTCCGTAGCAGTGCATTCCGTTTTTTCTTCTTTCTTTGAGGAGTGTCGATGGTTCCTCAAACGGCAGATGATTCTAAACGGGGTGTCTACGTCTTCTTCTCATAATGATTGCCGTGCCCTATTCGAGTCGTGATATCCAGGCGGCAATTTTGGCGCACGATTAATCGGCGTGAAAACTACTGTATATACGTTTTCGAGTATATCCAAACATTATATTTGTTCCACTGTGCAACTACCAATGTCAGTCGGTAGAGCTTACGATGTCTAGAGTCTGCGACAGCACTTGGCAGGACAAGCTATCATGAGCATGTTGTGTTTAGAGCAGCGAGAACGGCAGTAACTCCTTTAACCGTAACAACATCGCACCCAGGCATCACAAAATCACACCTTGGCTTGATGACGTCATACCCATCCAAGAACTCCCCACATCCGAGGAGGATTGCGAGCTGCATTTTCGCAAGCAATTGCAAACGCGGAACTTGAATCCGCTCACTTTTGTTAGCCATACTTCGCTTCACCTTAGGTCCAAGCGCGGAGCCGATGTTATAAGTCGAAGGGACAATCATAGGCGTAAAGTTATGGCTATACTCTCTGCGCTTGTTATAATGAGTCGGCGGAGTTGCACGCACGGAAATACGCGAACACCGGCTGGTCCTATAAACTGCAGAGAAAACGCCATGACGTTGTGTTTTTTTTTTCGCCTTTTTGATTGGCCCTGTGGCTCATAGCATTCGCCAAGCCCGAACCTAGGCGCTTCTTTGTAATCCAGACATCTGTTCAAATGTGAAGATTTTCTTTTATTATGCTGCAGCTTCACATTTATAATTTTTCGTTATCTTGTCTTTCCGGGACACTCCTCTGATGACATTGAAAAAGCGAGGCATCACACGTTCATGGGTAATGCCAACTTTTAAAGTCCTGTATTGAAGCTGCCTATTGCATAGTCTCAAGCAAAAGAAACGTCAACGAAGGAGCGACGGACCTTTGCTGTTGTTGCGTCCCTCAACGGATCGTCAGCAGAAGCTCTCGCACCGCCTGTCGTGTGTCGTGCACTTCGAGAGTAAAGACGCTGCCAAGTCGCACACCCTTTCGCTTAATAAATGGGCACCAGATTGTTTGAGTCGCTGCATTCTTCTATGCATATACGGCGCTAATCGCTGGATCCTCCTCCGAGTTGGACAACAGGCACATATGAAATTGCAAATGCCCCCTAATGACTTCTCAAGAAAGTAATCTTTTATAAGTCCCGAACTACTGTGTGAATCTACTTGTCACTGTTGTATTAAACATAGGCTCATCTCTTTTATCACGTTATGATGGGGAGTTAAAAATACACGTGCCGCATTGCCAACTCAATTAGCGCCAAATGTGGTGAAATACTGAATCGAATTGGCGCAGAGTCTCATTTACCCCAAAGGGCCGGCCACATAGGACCATCACTGGTCGAAGCACGCCATAGGCTGCGCGAGAGCTGCCGCTGAAATCCGTTAAGTGGTGCAATGAAGGCGGCAGCCTGTCGCTCCGTCGTTTGCAGTTCTTTTGTACGAGACTGTACATGATAAGTTTCACTACCGTGCGTGCGCTCTTGCTTTTTTTTTTTTTTTTTCTTCTAGCTCATACTAGTCCAGTATGAGCACCTAAAGTTCTGATTAAAAAGCGCGACAGGACAACGGACAGAGAAGGAGACACAGACACAGCGCTACTTACAACTGAACTTTATTTCCGCTGCAGCTCGGTATATATTACCGGCAACAACACAAACAAGTTGGGAAAATATAAAATACACATCGTAAAAATCTTAAAAAACAACAACATAAAAAGGCTAAAATTCCTGCATCACTCATCGGCACCCACCCGAAACTAGTCATGCTTGGTCAAGAAACTGCAATTCTTTTTCGGATAACGATAAAGAGGGTGCGCTGACACATTGCAGCCCTAATCTAGCAATTTCTCGAGCCTCGAGTATTTCCCTTGTGGTTTTGTTTCTGTTTTTGTTTAGTACTGTACAATCTGTGAAAATCGGAGTACAACCACAATCCCGGCAATGCACACCGAGGTGTCCTGATATGACGGCATCAACGTTGTAACGGTGTTCCCTCAATCTTTCATTTAGGCAGCGACCAGTCTGCCCCACATAATGACGCCCGCACGATAATGGCACGGAGTACACAACCTCTTCTGTACACTCAACAAAGCAAGTTTTGTGCTTTTTCGTGCAGCCGGGTCTGCTTATGATGTTCGAGGTGGAATTTACCTTTTTACATAAACTAGCCAACTTGACAGGAGCTGAAAAAACAACGTTAACCCCTGCGTGCAGGCCCACTCTTTTCAGGTTATGGGACACTTTATGTAGGTATGGTATGACCACTGGTTTCTCTTTTTCTTTTTCTGTACTTCCGTTCCCTGCCTATTTTTATTCTTTAACGTCTTGAGAGTGTTCTCTGCTACGGCTGATAGAAGAGAGACTGGATACCCCGCGGACTTGAGTCTTGACACCTGATTTGTAAAACTTTCGTTGATCTTGTGAGTGCACGACTTCTTTAGAGCGTTACCGAAGCAGAGATTGATTATCCCCCTTTTCACGAGCTTTGAGTGCGCCGACGCGAATGGCAGGATTGGCTTGTTCCCCCTTGGTTCATAAACCCAACATACATGCCCTGGTCGGAAGTCAAGCCTCAGGTCTAAGAACCTAATGGAACCCCCCACCGGCACTTCATGTGTTAGCACCAGGGGCCTTAGACAGTCACTAAAAGTGGACAGGTTCACGGACACCAGCTCCTCAAAGACATCTGAGCTGCAGTCCAAGAGGACTAAAAAATCGTCCACAAATCTAAAAATGCTTACAACTTTAGAACCCTCAAATTTGCTAGCCAGGATTCGATCAAGGGCCGCTAGAAAAATGTCGCTAAGTACCGGTGCTATACGGGAACCGATACACACACCCATCTTCTGAATAAAAGTGCCTTCGTCCCACGTGGCAAACGTAGACCTTAGATAAAATGCCAGGAGTTCAAGAAAACTGCTTACACTGAGTCCTGCCTCATTTTGGAATGCCACCACACCATGCTTATCTATCGTATCTTTCGTATCATCAACGTTGTAACGGTGTTCCCTCAATCTTTCATTTAGGCAGCAACCAGTCTGCCCCACAGTCTGTCTTCTATCAGCCGTAGCAGAGAACACTCTCGAGACGTTAAAGAGAGCGGTTGCAACGATATTCAATTGGAATGTTTTTCACTTTACACGAGCTTCACTGGCACTAGTGGGACTCAAGGATACTCGCACGCAACGCCACTGGCCAAGAAACTCCTTTGTTACGGTGTAATTTCAAGGACAAAAGCGATCATTTTCATTCAATCTCTTCTTTGCAAAATTTGATGACGTAACGTGGGGATCGCAGTACACCCAAGTGACGATATTTGAATGCGGTTCATAGATTGGACCCGAGCATTGCGCGGGCACTCGATTTGGGCTCGTGATAATTACAAGCTCGAGAAGCATTCGGGTAGTGGCCCGTGTCCAATCGCTGCAACGACGACAATGGCCGAGCCATAACAATGTCTGGAACCCAGCGCGTGTCCTGTGCTTTGCCAACCCCAGCGCGTGGCTATGATCAACATTGGCGGCATATAATCGGCTCCAGATCACGTGGACGCTTGTTCTGGCTGCGAGTTGAGGGGTAAACGCTGCTCGTTTTTCTTTAATTTTTTTCTGGGCCTTCTTTTGCGTGGGGTGAAAAACGAACGCGTGTTTCATAGGTCATTAACGTCAGGGATCCGTTCTAAGCGGTATTTGCGCAAAGTTACAAAAATTGTTTGCATCGCTCCTTTAAAGAATGAAAATGAGGCGGGGAACGGAAGTACAAAAAAAGAAAAAAGAGAAACCGAGTGGTCATGCCATACCTACCATAAAGCGTCCCATAACCTGAAGGTGGAGCTGGGCCTGCCCAGGGGATAACGTTGTTTTTTTCAGCTCCTAGTCCAGAACAGCTTGGCGAGTTTACTCTACAAAGGTGAATTCCACCTCGAACTTATCGTAAGCAGACCCGGCATGCACAGAAAAAAGCGCACAAAACTTGCTCTGTTGGAGTGTACCGCAGAAGAGTGTTGTGTACTCCGTGCCCTGATCGTGCGGGCGTCGATATGTGGGGCCAGACTGGTCGCGCTGCCTAAATGAAAGAGTTGAGGGAACACCGTTACAACGTTGATGCCGTCATATCAGGACACCTCGGTGAGCGCATTGCCGGGATTGACCTTCGGTTGTGCTCCGATATTCACGGAATTGTGCAGTGCCAAAACAAAAGCAGAAACAGAAAACCACAAGGGAAAATACTTTCGAGGCCTCGAGAGGCTGCTATACTCGGCGACAACGTTTCTTGGCAATGCTGCCAAGGCTACAGAGCCGAAGCACGCTTTTGTCTTCTTACGCTGCTGAACACGGTCCCCGGGTCTAAATTGCTCTTTGCTGTGACGTAAATTATAATCACAATATTCGTCATTTGAATAATAATTGTCCGTCGCGGGTTCTCCGGTTTTCTAGCCATTTTCCCTCGCAAAGAAGGTGTTGTAGAATTGTGTGCGATCTGGTAGTAGGTAACCAGAGGAAAAGGAGGTAGAGCGTACCGCCGAACCACCGAGATCATGAACGGCACGACAGGGAACGATAAACCGACACCATCGAACGGACGTGCATCTGCTCTGAGCCCGGGTATGTCCGCTGGAACGGTTTTCATAGACACTAACGAGCCAGTATAGCAGTGCTTGCCTAGAATGCCGACAACGAAACCAAAACTGAAAACAGCAAACCAGAGCTGACGCAATGTGCAGCCCGGATAGCTTGGCAGGAGTGACACATGTACAGGAGTTCCGCCCCCCTAGCATTCCCTTCATTGCCAAGAAAAGTTGTCGCCATAGTATAGATTAGGGCCTGCACGTGTACAGCGCATCCTCTTTATCGTTATCCGAAAAAGAAAAATATATACAGTTTCTTGACTCAAAGCATGACTAGTTTCGGGTGGGTGCCGATGAGTGATGCAGGAATTTCAGCTTTTTTATGTTGTTGTTTTCTAAGATTTTTACGATGTGTATTTTATATATTCCCAACTTGTTTGTGTTGTTGCCGGTAATATACACCGAGCTGCAGCGGAAATAGAGTTCAGATTGTAAGTAGCGCTGTGATCTGTGTCTCCTTCTCTGTCCGTTGTCCTGTCGCGCTTTATAATCGGTAAGAATCACCAACTTGCCCCAACTTTCTGCCCTTACCTAAAGTTCCTGCTTCGATTCAGTCCCCCTTTACATTTTCTAGTTTCTTTTGTTTACTGAACCGAGTCGATGTCTTCAGAAAGTTAGCTTCTAAAAATAAATTTTATATAACAAACGTTTTACGTTTTTCTGGTTCATATCGAAGATGACGACACATGGTATTGAGGGTTCCTCTTTGCTTTCTGGTTTTATTTTTCTCAGCCACCTGTTTTAACGTCTGCAGGTTCTGTCTTGACCCGATGGTTGTGTCCCTATTGTCCTTTGTGTGTCCTGGTTGAGGGCTGCCTTCCTTTTTGTGCCCTCTAGTTTAGGGGATCCAGAAGCAATACACATCA
>JAZHYW010001672.1:0-22483 GCA_037355805.1 Ixodes ricinus | reverse complement strand
TCTTCCTACAGCTGGAGCAGAAGACTGAAGGCCGGAGGATGCTGGTGTTTTTGCCGAGAAAGACCTGGACGCCCTCTACAACGTCGATTGTGTGCTCGGTGACGGAAACTTTAAGTATAACCCCAAGGAGTTTCATAACCCGGGCCAACTCTACACGCTTCATGCGGTTGTCAACGGCGAAGCACAACCGGTGGTGTACGCGTTGATGCAAGCGTCACACGTACGCGCGCACGAAACTCTCCTAACCTGCGTACGAGATGCCATGGTACGAAAATTCGGCGACATCGGGGGCCTCGGAACCTCGACTACATGGATATATGACTACGAAGCCGCTGTACTCATTGCCACGCAGAACGTCTTCGGGACTGCTTCCGGCACCCCAAAGGTGAGCCCTTTTTCTTGTTTTTGTTTACTTTTGGAGGGGGGGGGTAATAAATAGTTGTACTTTTGCATAAATTCTTGACTGCGCTACGAGAGAAAAAATAAGTTTATTTCACTTGCAACCCATCTTAGCATTTCAAGTGCCGATAATCAAAGCGATCATATAGTAGACAGCTGCACCGCGGGTCCCCCAGCTACGCGAATGAACGTTACTGTATGTATATATAACGTATTTGCAAGCGTCTTGCGAGAGCGCGAGGATCTTTTTGATGAGCCTAATTAATTTACTAAATATGACTGATTAGCCACTTTTTTAAATATCGAGTTTAGGTCCATGGTTTCAATGGGGAAGTTGAAGAACGTCTTGAGGAACACCTGGTTCACGTGTTGGCAACGTGTTATACTTTACGCGCCTTTTTTCCAGCCTTTCAAAAGAGATTAGTAAGTAGGTAAAAAAATACAGCGTAACAACACACCACACACACACACCACACACACACACACACACACACGCACACGCACACACACACACACACACACACACGCACACACACACACACACACACACACACACACACACACACACACACTTTTTCAATATTAGTATTGTTCATTTTTAGCGAGCTTTCTTTAAAGACCAGGGAAAATACCACAAAAACCGCGCGCGCATTCAAAAACCTCATTCGTGCGCTTCTTGATGTTAGCCCTAACCTCTTTTTTATAGTTAGTTCATTGGTGTTAATTATTACTCAAATAGACTCAGTGAGAAACACTTGCGCTATAGCAAGACGCTTGCTAACAATTTGCGGTTGTTTTCATTCGTGCAGAGCGCTCCATCTGTGCAAAAAGCTTAGTGCATGTTCGACTCTGGAGTAGAAAGGATTACTATTTTTATGCTGCCTCCCTCAAAGGTATCGCGCTTCCTACCTTCCTTGAATTGCTTAGTCTAGCTAAATGAGACCACTTTTCTGTGAGTGATTGGAAACTAAAATACTACGTGATCGACTTTTTTTTTTCTAGATACGGGGCTGTGCTTTCCACTTTGCGAAAGCCCTCAACACAAAACGAGATGAGCTCGGCCTCAGGGGTCTCTCCAACAGCAACCCGTTGGTTCACGAGTGGCTGCGCAGGGTGCGTCACCTGCCTTTTGTTCCAGACGACTTCCGACTGGACTTCGCGGCAGACCTCATCGCAGCGCGACCCTCATTGGGGCCGCACGACAGCGCGCGGCTACAGCAGTTTGCCGTTTACATGAGCGGGTTTTGGCTGTCAAACCCAACCGTGAGGGACGTCTGGGGTCAGTTCGGGGCCGAAGGTCCCCGCACGACAAATATGGTTGAAGGGTGGCACAATGGACTCCACAGTCGGCTCAGCACCTACCATCCAGCCCTGGCTGAATTCATCCAGTTTCTTCAAGTGGCGCAGTTCGCGTCCCAAAACCGGATCCAAGCCCTTTTGAGGGACCCCTTGGCGGTGGCATCGGCACCACCCAGTGAAGTCCGTGCAAGGAATACAAAGCTGAATGAAGAGATGGCCCTCTTCTCCTCATATCTGCTGACCGCCGTACCGACCTACCAGGACGTAATCAACTACATTGATAGGGTCTCATCGTTTGGACTCCTTGTGGCCTAGGGATCACGCCGTGGTGGCGTCGCAAAAGTTTGGTACTTTGTTTGAATAAATATATTCAATCGAAACTTTGTGTTCAAGGCCTTTTAGAGTTAGAGAAGAACCCTAGTACCCCTTGTCTTGCCGTGCATGCACAAGCTTCGCTGTCTGGTGTCCAGGCTGAGCAGCATTGATCAAAAGCCATGCACACTTTTATTCGTCCTTAAATGTATCGCGATAGTGCGTATAATTCTTTTGGTTTGCGAAAATCATATATTACTTTTTTTTTAATGTACGGTACCTAGTCTATTTTTCTCATGCAAACTGAATTATTTTATTCTCGTTTAATAAAGCCGCAGAGGAAATAAAAACATCGTACCTTTCACATTTTCGCGACATATTTGGAACCTCGTATCCCATGTACTATTCAAAGACCGCTTCTCAAATGCTAACTTAACTTGCAATATATTTTATATCGAACCTGAAAGTTTATTAAAAGGAAAACGTTTACAATAATTTTGGTTTTTACGAGCCGAAGTCGAGTGCTCACGCAGTTTTCATGTCCAATCCATGAGCCAAGCTCGAATGTCGTCAGGCGGGTGGTTTCGATCCCACAATTACGTCATCCAGCTTTTCGAATGCAAGACTGAAAGAAATAGTCCTCTTTTATCCTCGCAATTTCACCCCGACGAAGAAGGTTTTAAATCAGTGGCGGTCTGTGCGAGTATACTTGGACCAGACTAGGACCAGCACGCATCTGCAAAGTCAAGAACGTTCCAACCCGATATCGTTTCATGACCCCTCTAAGGGGGCCGTGAAACGATTTTAACGTTCAAAGAATCTGGCGTTTGTCACTTTCGTTTGGCTTACCTTAGCACAAGTAAAAGAAAGCACGCCCTGAGCCCTAAAAATGTCGCGAGTGCGCGGAGAAATCGCGAAGAGGAAAGGAGACTATTTTCCGTCCTGCAGCCGCCTGTGCCGGCCAGGCAAACTGCGCGCGTAACGTGAACTGGGTGAAAGTGTATTGAGTTAGCAAGCTCAGTAAGTATCTGCTCGATTTGAGGCTAATTTTTTGTAAATGTTTTCGTAAAAACGTGAACAGACGCGCCATCTACCCGAAGCGAAGAAAAACGCTCGCTCCCCACTTCCCATAGCCAGCGACACGAACCCGGTTGTCTCCGGGTGCCCCCTCGAGCCCGTCTTCCAGCCGCAAACCGGAAAACGATGCGGAGTTGAGCGGCGCGTCAAACTTAAATCTGTATCATTTTTCTTAGCAAAAACTGAGGCCTGGCAAAAATCCTTTTCTGATCTTTATTGTACGCCTCCCCACGACTAGGGGAGGAGTAATGAGGGGGTTTCCGTGACACCCTTGCAATATGACGCGGCAGTTTTCGAGTAATCGGACCTTTTGACCCGCATTAGATCTCTTGACTCGCGGTGTCCGAGTGAACAGATCCAACGCGTCAAAAGATCCATTGACTCGTTGGACCTTCTGACTCGTTGGACCTTTTGACTCGTTGGATCTCTTGACTCGCCGTGGATCTTTTGACTCGTTGGATCTCTTGACTCGTTGGACTTCTTGACCCACATTGGATCTTTTGACTCGTGTCTGACGAGTCAAAAGATCCAACGAGTCAAAAGATCCATTATTGGACCTTTTGACTCGTTGGATCTTTTGACTCGTTGGATCTCTTGACCATAAGCGTATCTTACACCCTGGTTGTGGGCGATTCCGAGTCAAGAGGTCCAACGAGTCAAGAGATCCAACGAGTCAAGAGATGCAATATTGGACATCTTGACTCGACATGCGATTTATTATTCGAAGGAGGGGAGGGGGCTGCTTATAAAAAAGGAAAAATACGGGACAAAAAAGAAAGAGGAGGGAAAGGGAAAAAAGCACGGGCTGTCTTCATGTCCGCTTTGCGTCGGCCTCCCCGACCTTGACCCATGCGATGTTTTAACGCGCAATGCAGGTGTGCTGCGTGTGTTACGTTTGGTATCGGAAGATCCAAAAATAGTGCAAAAGTTCTTTTCTTTATATTACAGAATGTTTATTGCGCTTCAAGTTAATTATCGTAGAGGGGGGACAAAGAAAGTCAGCACCGTGCTTGCCACTCCATGTGTCTCTTCTCTGTTCGTGTATTCGTTTCCTTTTGTGCGCTGTAGATTTTATGAGAAAAAAGAATATTCACTTGAGAAGAGGGAGTTATAAAATAATCCTTTGAAAAAAAATGGGAGTGGACAAAGCGGTTTCTAACGCTGAACTGGCCTTTACACTATGCCCCGTAACCACTTAGAACACAAAGGACGATGAGACAAACCCTTCTGAACGCGAACTGATACAAACACAAAGGGCAAGAGAAGGAAAATCCCGGGAACACCCCCCCAACTATGCGCCCACAAGGTCGGAAACCTTTCAACTTAGAAGAAACGTCGCAGTGCCGCGGGTCCAAACCAAAAGAAGGTTTATTTGCAACATTCCCATGTCATCTTTTTCCACGAACACCGCTGAGGTTGAACCCCCTGAACAATACTATTGTTTCATTCAGTTATGTACTTAGAAACCTCTTTGTATGAACTTCGGGGCGAAGGGAGTCGAACACAATGTTTGGGGGATCTCCGTCAAGGTCGGAGTAAACGCCAACCAGCAGCATAAGTTTCCTCGCGCGCAGCTGGCCAAGTAGACAGTGCGCCCGTGGCCTAACGGTTATCGTCCTTACCTCCCGCACGAAATGCCGAGGTTCGATGCCTGGCCGCCGATACACCTTTTGATGTTTCTGTTATATCGCGCTCAGGTAAATTCGAGAACCCTGTTGCTTATTCGGGGTTAGAACGTTCAAGGTGCCGAACTTTCTACACCGATTGTTCCAGAAGCCCACGCGTCTACACATAGCGTCCTCTATACTCACAAAGCCTGGCAGTTCGACGACGGAGCCATAGAATGCCCGGTCGCAGATTTGGAGCGCGAGGATCTGGTAGCAGAGAGCATTTCTCGAAGAACCTTGTATTCAGTAGGGCTGGGTACTTGGTCAAATATCCTACCGATTAATCAATTATTGCTTTAATCGCGATTAATATTTTAAACAATTAAATTTTATAAAAAAGAAAACAAGTAAAACATCAACGCTTTTATCACGCAGATGTGGATGAGTGCACTTTTAGGAAGGCAAACTTTAGGTGAAATTTGGACCTAAAATAAACTGTAGGTGTGAGATTTGTAACTCCAAACATGTGGAGAAAATTATACGTGTCCCGGGCACTTGAACGAATCCCGGAGAAAAGCTCACCGGAGAAAAGCTCACCGCAAAACCGGCGGATGCGGAGAAAAAGCTCATCGGCCATTGAGCGTATGCGGAGAAAAGCTCACCGATTTTTTTCTTCTATTTATATGGAGGCTGTTGGATCATGCGTAACATATATAAATTTATTATTATTAAAATTTACAGCTTTGTAAAAAAGAAAATGTCCTTTTTTGTAATATTTGTTAAGCTTATTGGGTATACTGTTCCCAAAATAATAATTGCGGGCGAGTGTTTTCTGTGGCTTACTCTTATGCAACGAAAGCCTAACTGTAGACTTTATAAACATAAAAAACAGGAAAACGTTCGAAAACTTAATAATGACTGCGTAAACCTAAAAATCAAAATTGTAAATGCCGAAAATCTGAAAGTGCATGCGCATAAACGCGATGCCTGAAATTCTTTTTGAAGCTTTTGTTAACTTTTGAAAACAGGATAAAACAGTCAGTAGGTTATCGAGGCTTCTTTCTTCCACGGACATGGAGGAAGGAAGACAAAGTGTCTCTAAGAAGGTTGCACTTTTCTAGCCTCGTTCGGTTGAACCCGAATATTTATTATTATCAGCTGCCTTAATAGCCAGAAATTGAATCAACACTGAAGAACGTTGGTCCGGTCATCAACGGGCGGGTATCCCCGCACTGGGTCTTTCCCAGTGCAAGTGAATCGACCCCGCAATGTCCCTCAAGTCATCTTCACTGCATTCGAATCACAAGGCCGCCACCGAAAGGTACAGTCTGCCTTCCTCCATATGCGGTGACTCAATATCTGCATCAGAAGCTGATAACAACAGCGTGACTGGAAATCCTGCTGTGGGACCCACTCTAGAGGATCAGGGTGCTACCACATCCCAGCGTCGGGTGATAATTCCCCCTGATGACATGGAAATGTCCGACATCGATGACGAAGGGTGGACCCTAGCCAAGACATCAAAAAAGCGGAAAAAACCTAGCTCGAATTCAAGCAACAGCACGGACACAATCCGCACAGGCACCCTAATGACAGAAGGTCTTACGGTTATCTTTGTACCAGCTGCCGAAGACACTCTAATTACGACATTGAGCAGTCTAAAAGTATCCGATGCTCTGAACTTACTCTGCCCAGAGTGCATCATAGAGATAAGGTACAACAGACGCTTGAACCTCATAGCAGTCGATACAAGGAATGGACAGACGACGCGTGCCCTTCTAGACTGCAAGAAGCTATGTGGGATTCCAGTAAGAACTTACGAACCGCTTCCTCGGCATTACGCTGTAGGCGTAATCACAGAAGTGGACACCACGCTGTCCGAAGCAGATGTCTGGAAGCATTTAAGATCTCCGGAAAATAGGGTAGCAAGACTTCGTCGATTTGGACAGAGCTCAGCTATGAAGATCTCCTTCTGCGGTTCAACACTACCAAATTTTGTCTACCTTGGCCTTGTGCGTCATCCCGTGACCCTGTTCAAAGAGCGCCCTATACAGTGCCGCAAATGCTGTCGCTACGGGCATCGCGAGGCATCCTGCAAAAACCCTCCCGTCTGCAACCGTTGCAGTGGCACTCATCCAAGTACAGAATCCTGTACCGCACAAGAGAAGTGTGTAAACTGCGGGGAAGCCCATTCTGCAAAATCTCCATCTTGCCCAAAATGGAGGAAAGAAAGGAAAACTCGCAACTATGCTAGACATCACGCAGTCGACTTTCGCACCGCCAAAGTCGCCTTACAAGAGCCGAACGCTCCGAACCCAACAAAGGGCAGCGATGAGTTTCCTCCACTCCCCCAGATGTCTGTGGCCGGGGGAACCCATAAGCAGGTACAGAACCAACACACATACGCTTCTATATCAAAGGGACAGGGGAAAGGCAAGCCAAGAGCAGGCATCACCAACAATGGGCAAAATTCACACGAAAGGCAACAAGAAACCGCTACTGAGGCCACAGTGCCTAGAGGTGCCAACCACCAAAGTTCTTCGGAGAGGTACCGTCCACCACCACCAAGAACAACACCACCAAGTCAGGGCTGGATTCCTCTTCTTAAGGCAGCAACTAACATGGCTTGCACGCTGCTAGCAACAGTGAATTCAGAATGGTCACGTTGCATACTTACATTTCTTCAAATGATTCTTCCACTTGTGAGATCATTGTGAAACCAGGAGGGAACCAGTGCAGCAAACAACATACGCACGTTCGTCACCAAAAACATTCATTCATACCTGAGAGGAATATAAATAACCTTCAAACTCGTTTCCCTGAGCTATTACAGGCGAGACGGACTGCAGTGATACAAAAATCAAACATTTTTCCTCGAGAGGTGCAGATATTTTCTACTCTTTTCCACTACAACAATGAAGCCCGACCCAAAGTGCAATCTCGGGTATTAATTCTTCTAAGAGAAAGCTTCAACTACCAATCCACAGTCATCCACGATTGGGGACACTAGCAGAAGACCCACAGCTCGCCCCCAGCCTCTCACCTGTTCCGCCCTCCAGTGGAACTGTAACGGCTTGAGAACGCGACTACCAGAGCTACGTGACCACCTTTTACACCACGCCTACGATGCTGTGGCCCTCCAGGAACCCAGAATGCCAGCCGGCAGCATACGCATTGCGGGTCACGTAGTTTACTGCAGCAGGCCTCTGGTGGCTGGCGTGACACCGCGAGCAGCCCTCCTAGTTCGACGAAACCTACGACAGATAGAGATAGACCTCAGCGATCTTTGCACTGAAGGAGCGGATTTTGTGGCAGTAAAATTGGAATTCGGAGACCGTTACCTGACCATCGTCTCGGCATATGTGGCCCCTAATGTACCTTAGGACGTCCATGTACTCGCGGACATTCGCGCACGGGCCAAGGGAGAGGTTATAATTGCCGGCGACTTCAATGCCCATTCACAGTCCTGGGGGGACAAAAGGACTCCCGGCGAGGTCGAGAGCTACAGGCAATGCTAGATAGGCTCGACCTCAGAAATATTACAAGTGGGAACCCGACATTTGTACGGCCTGGAGTGACGGGAAGCGTAATTGATCTAACGTTCACGACTTGGGCCCTACGTCTCAGTGCAACTCCTCAGGCGGACAGCTTGGGAAGTGATCATCTACCCATTGTCATCGGAAGGCCGCCAAAAGCTCCTCTGAAGACTTGCCGCGTCGTCGACTGGGATCGCTACCGTACCCTGCTCGAAGAGGCGCTGGATGAAGGACGATCCTTCACCCCGGAAACGCTCGCCCGCGTCCTCCAAAAGGTCACCCGCGAAGTCAGGGTGCCAACAACACGTCCCAACCCCGACCTCAAATGGCTAGAACTGCGGGCAAAAAGACGTCGCGCCCAGCGACGGTCATGGGCCACTGGAGATCCGGCAGATGTACTGGCATACCGGCGACTGGATGCCAAGTTCAGGAGGCACGGTAAAAAACTAGCACGCCGACAATGGCGCCTCAAATGCACCACCTTAGACAAACCAGCCGGAGGAAGCCGGGCCTGGTGGATGGCGAGAACACTAGCAGGTCGCCCAATTCCCCAAAACCCTGTCCTTGGAATGGCCGTGGCCATGAACCTTCAATCAGCAGAGATGGCCGAACTACTCGCGGATGCTTTTACTGAGGTTCCACCACTGCCGGCTGCCGGCCCGCTCCCCCCAGGGTTGGAGCAAGTTCCGTCGCCCAACAGCGACCCCCATGCAGCAGCCAGACAAAGACTTCGCGCTGCACGAACTGCAGCACGCCCTCGATGCTCTCCCGAGACACCGTGCGGCCCCAGGCCCAGACGGAATCACCAACCAAGCACTGAGAAACGTTAACGAGTCGGCTCTCCCAGCAATGCTGACTCTTATCAATCATGTGTGGAGGACCGCTAAAATACCAGAAGCGTGGAGAGAAGCAACCACGGTACCGCTACTGAAACCCGGGAAACCCCAAGACCAACTAAGCTCCTATAGGCCCATCTCATTGACATCATGCCTCGGCAAAGTGATGGAACGAATGGTGCTACGTCGTCTAGTCTACCACCTTGAGAGCGGCCGGGGCTCTGCCAGACTGCTTCTCAGGGTTCCGCCACCACAGGAGCACCGCGGACGCAATTGGTGACATCACCAGCTCGCTGGAGGAGGCCAAGGCACAAGGTTGGTCGGCGATGGCCGTATTTCTAGACGTGCGTAAAGCTTTCGACGCCCTCCCGCACCGAATCATCATCTCAGCCCTGCGTCGTTTCGGGGTATGTGGGCGACCTCTTAGCTACATTTGCGCATTCCTCAGTGAACGCACCATGTGCGTAAGGGTCGGCGGAGCGCTGAGCAAGCCCCGACGAGTCGACCATGGCGTTCCCCAAGGGAGCGTAGTCAGTCCGCTCTTGTTTGCATTGGCGATTGCATCACTCCCAGCCGCAGCAAGGGTAGGCGAGGAACCAGCACTCCCGATAAGCATGGCTGTCTATGCGGACGACGTGGCGCTTTGGGCCACGGCCCCGGGCTACCGTAGGCAACGGATGGCACGCGCCCTCCAGAGAGCACTTACAAACACTGTGTACCACTTGCATCAACTGGGTCTGACAACATCGGCTGAAAAGACCGTTGCTCTATGCTACGCACCAAGGAGACCCTCAAAGTTCCAACCGACCCTGTTCATCGGAGATGTCCCGGTGAGAGTGGAGAAGACAGCCACGTACCTAGGACTCACCTTGGACTGGAGGCTATCGTGGGGCCCAGCAATGCAGGTGGTGCTCCAGAGGATGCGAACGCACACAAATATCCTCCGTGCGCTAGGTGGAACTACCTGGGGCACATCACAACAGATGCTGCTACAGCTATACAAGGGTCTTATTCTGGCTCGCCCACTCTACGCCTTACCGCTCATTCGACTGTAGTGGCAATCAGATCGAGAACCTAGAGAGAGCGCAACGCGTAGCTCTAAGAATTTGCATCGGAGTTCCCCGTTCGGCATCGTCACGACACACTCTTACCGAAGCGGGTATGAATTCCGTTGAAAACCTTCTGCAAGAACGAGCGCTCGGACATCTCATCCGAATGAGCAACTGCGACTCTACCACCACGCTCTTGATAGGCATCGCCGAACGTACAGATTCGGAACTGGGAGCGCACCTCTGCACTTTAGGCGACATCGCGGGTACACCGGGACCGCTAGCGCCACTTCCAGCACTGCACACAGATCCCCACCCTCTGAGGGTTAGTATCTGCATACCAGGGCTGCGGACCAAGAAGAGCGCAGCAGTGGTAACCGCTCGGCAGCTGACGGAAAGCCACTTGGATGCGGAGTACGATGGGCGGACGCGCGTTTTCACCGACGGGTCGGTAGACCCCTCTGGAGGCACAGCAGCAGCAGCGGCCTTCTTTGAGGCTGCAGCCGTAGGTATACACGAGCGCCTGTCCCATCAGGCATCCTCTACTACCGCAGAGCTCGCGGCCATACGACTTGCCCTCTGGGGAATTCGGACAGGCTGCGCACGGGGGCTCAGCTGGGTAATCCTGAGCGACTCAAGAGCGGCTCTCGGGCTACTATCGGGGCTAGAAAGGGCTACGCCTCTGGCGCGGTCAGTCGCACAAGATGCAGCCGAGCTCCAGGAGAAAGGCCACGAGATTGTCTTCCAGTGGATCCCCAGTCATTGTGGCATCAGGGGAAACGAAGTCGCCGATTCCTTAGCAGCACAGGCTCACAAGGACCCCGGATGTCCGCTTTCTACAGTTCCCCGTTTCGCAGACGCCAAGCTTCTAGTGAGAAGAACCATCACACGACAAAATCCGGACCCGAGAGTGGCGGAAGGCACGTTCTCAGCCCGTCTCCCACGAGGGTTGGACCGTCACACTGCCGCGGTGCTCCACCGTCTGCGGACCAGAAGCGCTTTCACACCAGCGTGGATAGGCCGCTTCAGGCCTGATCTCGACCCCAATTGCCAAACCTGCCAGGAAACTGCCGACGCCGAGCACCTCCTCCTACACTGCACCGACTACAATGACGAGCGTACTGCCCTCCATAACGCCTATTCCCGCCTCGGACTCTCTAGCGCTAGCCTGGAGGAACTACTACATCCGCGGGCAACGCGAGCTGTGACAGACATGGCACTAAAAAAACTAATAACTTACCTGAAGGACACGGCTCTCCTAGATATTCTTTAGGAGACCACCTCCAGTTCAACACACCAGAACAAGGCACGACTACCCAATCTACCGCTCCAGCTCTTGATTACGAAACCTGCATTTCGGACACACCTTGTTCTACCAAGACGAAAAACGTCATTCCTTAAACGGAACGTTCGTGCCGATATTAGCCCTGGAGCACAGCTACCAGCCACCGCAGCTTGAAGATATATTTAGCTATTCGCCCTAAGACGGCTCCACATCAAACTTCGACAGGCTTTGCGTCCTGAGGCTTGGGTCGTCCTACGACTCGACATGCCGGTGACGGTCAGGACATCCCCCTGCACCCCGCTTCCCCCCCCCCCCCAAACCTAATCCTCTCTCTTTCTATCCTTTCCTTTTCACCCAATCCCCTTCCCTATCGACAGTGACATGTGCACACTAAGTGCACAAGCAACAGTCGATTTTTCAAAAAAAATATAATAAACATCGCTTTCACTCACTCACCACGGACATGCACGTTTTCTAGCCGTTCGTGCTGGTGTTTCGACACGCTGCCTTTGTGTGATAGTGCCCTTCTACGATGAGCCACCCATGACCTCCAGAGCCACACACTGGCACCGTTGTTACTCGTGACCTATATAAGAAGTAGTCTTCTGTAAGGCAGCGAATAGGGCGAGTTGGTAAACGTTACACATGATGAAAACCGCTCAAACGACGACGACGGAGTGAATACAACAAACACGACAGGACGGAGCTGTTCTCGCAACTAAAGGTTTGTTAGTGAAATTAACAGAAAGAAAACAGCGTAGTGGACACTGATTACATCAACGAACACGTACTTATCTATTAGGCAGTACACAATATTCGGAGCTGAAACGGTTCACACACCGCTATTCATATTAGAGAGTCTTAGTAGATCGTTCCGATACCTCCGATACACCTGATAACGATACCCGATGACGATGCGATGCATGTGCAAAGGCTGCGGCGTAGTATCGGGTGTCGTTATCGGAGTCATCGGAACGATCTACTAAAACTCTCTATTCGATCACAAAGAGCAAACCTCTTTATCTGACAGAGCTACCGACGGCGCACTGTCAGCTGTCAATAAATTGTTGTCTTTTTTACCGGTGTACGATGTTCTGAATTTATGCTTGCGGCTTCATTAATATACAGAATGGGTGATTACTAATTGCTGAAAAATTAGTAAATATGACCAATGAACTTCAAGAATATTACAAAAAAGATTAGATATGTTTAATGAAGTGACGAATGCGAATTGTGTTAAATTGCCACGTTTGACGAAGAATCCGCCAAGTTAAAAAAATCGGTGAGCTTTTCTTCGCATCCGCTCAAAGGCCGGTGAGCTTTTCTCCGCATCTGCTGATTTTGCGGTGAGCTTTTCTCCGGTAAGCTTATCTCCGGTAAGCTTTTCTCCGGTGAGCTTTTCTCCGCCGCCCCACTTCAACGCCGTGCGAGTGTCCGTTTAGCGCACTGGAGACTATTGTGAACTATCAAAGTAGTTCACTACTGCCGCAGAATATCAACGAATCTCTTTGCCTCTGTGGTGGAAGTGATAAATTGAGTACGGGTGTCTTTTGGCTGTTCTCAACTGTACATTTATTAAACACCCAAAATTGCGCTATGACCGGTTTACTACATATCATGCAAAGGTAAAAAAAGTATTTTAAACTGTTTAAAATAATTAGGCATGAAAATGAGTGAAATCGATTAATCAATTTGATCGAAATCGATGAAAAGTTGGCGATTAATGGGGTTAAAAATTTTAGTCGACGCCCGGCCCTAGTATTCAGCGCACAGCTTTTGCAGCGGCGAGGACCTGAAACATAGTTTTCAAACCCGACGAGAAAAGAAGCGGTAGCGTGGGGAACGCGAGGAGCACGAGCGGACATTCCATCGCTCGGTAGCGAGTCTGTTTCGGCATCTCGCCGCAGTGGGGCGCCCGTTACATGGCTCTCCTCTCATCCGTTGTCTGCCGCTCTGCCTTTCCATTTTCGGCGGCCGCGCCTCGTGGCGATCTGCCAGGTTTTGTCGGTATAGAGGAGGCTATTGTCTACATAAGGAACTTCGCGTGGCGAGCCGGAGTCAGTCTCGCCCAGTGTTTGACCCTGCTGTTTCGCCGCCATCGACGCCTGCGACGCTAGCCTTTTTCTATTTTCTTTTGGGCACAAGTTTGCCCCCATTAAACGTTTAGTTTCTCCAGTTAAGCCACCACCTAATCCTTTGTCATTCGTGACAATATCGCTTGGGCGAGCTATGTGTATGGGCAAAGCCTCGATGTATCAAAAAAATTGAGAAATAATCCTGAAAAAAATGTATCTTAGAATGCTTGGATGGAACAGCGCGGATGAACAGTCACACTCACATGCACACAAGAAGCAAACAGACTCGCAGCGCTGCTTCTTGCGTGCATGTGAGTGTGACTGTTCATCCGCGCTGTTCCATCCAAGCATGAATTACCAACTTGCCCAAGCATCCACATTATCTTAGAATGCAGACACTTCTCTTCCCGAAGTCGTTTGTTGTTAACAAATATATTTAATAATGCGGCGTATTGTAGACACTGAAATAACAGAAGCCCAGAAGGGACTGACAAAAAGGACTGACAGACTATTTTGATAGGTTCCAGTAATTCATCAAAAGTAGGCTGAAGAGGTTCCTAATAATGAGTTGGAGGTCAATTTTCCATCCTGTAAATCTAAATGCTGGCAACGACTTACCGCTAAAATATTGTCACGAATGACAGGAGAGGAGGCGGCAAAATAACTGAAGAAATAAACAGAAGGGAATGATGACTGGTCGTCGATGTCGGCGTGACAGCACAATCAGACGCGGCCGAAAACTATTCTCCATCTCACAAGTTGCGTGCAGCAGAAGTAAAGGCACGGCCGCTAACGCGTGGCTTTTAAAAGTGACTTTTAGCGAGAGCACTTGTGCCACACTCATGTAATATAAAAAAAACAATAAAATCCCGTTTCCTTGTTTGCTCGTGTTTTGATTCCGGCTACCAGCAGAGAGTTTTAAAAGACCGTCCCGATTCCAGCGATAACGATACCCGATACTCGTCCGGCGCCTTTCCGCGTGCATTGTCTGTTTATCGGGTACCGTTACGGGGATATCGGACGGTCCATTAAAACTCCCCAATATTGCGCGATGGGTAGCGTTTTGCTTTCATTTTATTTTTTCGCCCTCATCATTCCCCTCCCCCTCGAAATCGATCGTATAGCGAGTCAATAGGCCCAACGAGTCGAGAGATCCAACCTTGGATCTCCTGACTCGTCGGACCTCTTGACCATAAGCGGGTTGTAGGCCTCCAAGTCCATCGCGAAGGGGGCCCTTTGTTCCATTCTTACATGATTAGAAAGGAGGAAAAAAAAAACGCTGTTAGAGAACAACTTATTTTTCTGTCCAATACTTCATATTCATTTGGCTTGGTTCTTCGGGTATTTGGTGTTCCGAGATTTTTCGTACGATATATTTTCCAAATAGCATGTAGATTGTTCATATCGTCGTTACAAAAACGAAATATGCCATACCGGCATTACAAAACGATATATGTCATGTGTTGTGTTTTAATGTTGCGAAATAATCTACCATAACTCGGAATGGCGTTGCGTTCTAAATAACGGCCCCTCAGAGCCTACTTTTTATTCCGCGAAGCAGTCCTTTAATAAATAAAGCTACTCACTCAGAAAATTGTCTGATCTCCTTGTGCGAAACAAGAAACGAAATTAACCAGTTCGCGATACCATGAATAGCCATTAGAGACCCAGTTTCTTTTTTTTTTTTTCCAGAGCACCGTATTTCATTTTTCTTTCAACGGTCACCCCGCTTTCCTAAATCGGTGTGCGATTTCTTAATGGCGCGGAATCAGAACTATATGCTGTACTGCGTGAATGCAAGAAAATCAATTACCACAAGTTTAGATAGTGTTGCGCCTTATATTGGCCGCGAGCGCAGCTGACTGAGTAGGCAGCGCGCCCGTGGCCTAACGGTTATCGCGCGCGCTTTCCACGCAGAAAGCCCAGGGTTCGATCCCTGGGAGCGCCGCGTCTTTTATGTATTCTTCCAATTTAGATTTCTGGTAATTTCGAGAACCGCTGTTGCTCGTTCGAGGTTAGAATGTTCTGCGCGCCGAATGTTCCAGGCCGAATGTTCCAGAAGCCCACGCGTGCACAAAAGGGGCTCCGCGTAACCAGCCGGACTCAGTCTCGCCCAAGCGTTCGACTCTGCTGCTACGCCGACTTCGACGCCCGCGACGCTCTGTTGTTATCTTCTGTTTCCCTTTTTGTTTTGGGCACAAGTTCGCCACCATTAAACGTTTCAGTTTCCTCAGTTATTCCTTGTTTGTCACCTCGTCATTCGTGACAATATACGTACTGACCAAAGCGTAGTTTTAATGTCACAAAGCTATGCCCTAAAAAACTTTAAAAAATTCTAATAATAACTTCTATAATTACGTGTTCCGATTAATCACTTCACAAAACTGAATTGCCACTTATGCCCCAGCATATTTTACCGAGCACCGGATTTGTTGCTGTTTTGTTTTGTTCGCTCGGACGAGAGGCCGCCTCCCCAAATCACTCAAATAAGTAGACTCCGTTGCAGGCAATAACAGCGTCAAGTGCCGCAGGGTGCTTTTTTGTGGTCATGTATTATCGTTTTTACAAAATAATAAGGACATTTTTTTTTTCGAAATGAGTCAATTTTATGTTGAGCGAAACTGAGATAATTTGGACTGTGTGCGTATTAGTAAAGCTTTGAGCCATGCGCCGCGGCCACCTCCGCAGTGTTTTTTCTCGCATAATATGACCGATTCCAGTTTAAAAGTGAGATCGATGCACCGACGAATACAGTCAAAATTTCTGCAAAAATTAGCTTAGTTTTGGTTCCTGGCTTGTTTCGGACCGGCTCAGGGGCGGATCCAGACCTCCATTTTAGGGGGCGGTTCCTCGGTGTAAAACGGCGGGGGGGGGAGTGTTTATATGTTTTGCTGAGTTATCGTTTTTACTAAACTCTGATAACATAATATAGATCTTGAGAGCATTTGTATCGGTTTACCTGTCGGGGATGAACTCTTTGAATTAAAACCTTTCGGGTGACCACGCTAGAGGTAAGTATCTAGAAAATTGTGGTGGCACTATCCTTTCTGAACACCATAACGCAAGGAATTTTGTAGTTCATAGGAAACGGGATTACTCCATTCGCGTGGGAGCGCGCTAGAAATAGAAAAAGAAGTTTAACTACTGGGGATGAATGTTTGGTGCTATAGCGGCTGTGACAATTGCAGACAGTGTAACTTGATGGCTCAGATATCCCCGGCGGGGCTACAACTTTTGGGCTCCTTTTGCTTGAATATTTATATATTCTCGTTACACCCGCAGAGCATGTACGGAGAGCCAACCTTTGCCAACTATACGGAGGAAGCTCATGCAGCTAATGACAATGCGAAAAACGTTCTAATCTAAAACTCGGCTGTTCTTTGAGATTAAGCTTGGCATAGTAGTTAGAACTTTATATTCAGTGCCAAAATGAAGAACGTGGTTTTAAAACATACTTTTCATTGTCGCCGGTTGCTTCAATAAAGCGAGTACGTTGCAAACAAGCGACAAAAATGGCCCGGCGGCTTCGACGCTGCTCGCGGCGTCAAAACACTGTTGACGCAGCGAGCGAAACGAACGCTGCCAGGCAAGTTCGTCGGTTGTTCGCCGTATATTTGGAATGTCCAGAGCGCAGCACATGCGGCATTGTCAACCCAAACTCGTGTTTTCACGTGTTCTGGATGCAACTCGAGAGAACGAAAGCGAATAATTGTTGAATATTTTTGAAAGCATGTTGCAGTTCGGCAACTATAACTTTTAAACTTAGACAAGACCTTAAACAAGCAATGGATCCTTCCAAATTATATTCAATTGCACTTCGTCTGGATATTTTCTGTATGAAAGGAACACTTACTTGTTTCTGGGTAGTTAGCTCATTCGTCAGGGTCGAGAGGACAGGTGCAGAGATATGATGGGGCAGAGCGGTTGTCCGGTCGGCGAATCTCAACTAGGCTAAAGGCCGATCACGACTGCAGCATGGATGTTTGGGAGTCGGTGTTCACTCGAACGGGCACAGGCACTGTCTATTTAATTTATGTATAGTCGCATCTTTGAAAGGGCTCGTTTTCCCCAAGTCCCTAGGTAGGGAATTCGAAGCCGCTGTTGCAAACCAGCAAGCCCCGCCTCTGTTCCGTTCGATACACACATATTCGCTCCTGCAAAGCCGCGCGAAAGCTCTGCCGTCAATCCAAAGAAGCCGCGTTTAACTCGAAAAGTAAAGACGGCGCCAAGGGGAGACAAGGGGTAGCGGGCGCCTTTCCTAAGATATGTCCCGCCACCCTAAGTTGAAACGGCATTGTATACAAATAAAGGCCTACGGCGTCGGCTTGAGGACCCCGTGTAAGCAGCCTCCAGCCTTTAGAATGCTTGTACCGTTTATCTTTCTTTTATTAGCTTCCCGCCACGAGAAGTCGTACCGCAGGCAGAATGAAGCCCATTAAGGCCCTGTCACATTGAGGCAACAGTTGGACAACTCTATCCGGCAACACGAGAAAGTTGTGTTGCCGGCGACCCTGTCACATCGCGGCAACAACAACAGTCGGGCAACATGTTGCCGTCGCCCGGAAACGACATTTGGCGACTTGTTGTCCGACAGTCAGGCAACAACCTGTCACACCGAGAAAGCATGTTGGGCGGCTGCCTCCTCTCCTGCCAACTAGCTCGCACTGGTCACGTGACGCCTTGGACGCCCGTCGCGCCGGTCACGCTTCATCTCGTCGTGCGCGTGACTCCAGGCTCCGCCATCGTTGTTTACGTTGCTCTCGGGTGCCCTTTCGTACCGCCGGCTGTTCGACCGTTGCGCGATGGCTTATCAGCGAGCGCAGGCGACAGCAACCGCTGCCTCTGCTGCTGTGGCCCTTCTCTGTGCCATCGACTCCGACGATGAGACGCCGCTGCGCAAGAAGCCACGTTCTCTGTGGACAAGTAAATGGCTGCTAAGGGTGCGCCAGCAAGGTGCTTATGAGAACCTCATGCGAGAGTTAGCTTTAGAAGATACAGAAGCATACCGACGATGGATCCGGATGGACACCGGATCCTTTGAAGACCTGCTCTCAAGGGTGCGACCTTGATAGAAAAGGAGGACACCAATTTTCGACTGTGTGTCCCGGCCGGAGAGCGACTGGCCATCACCTTGCGCTACCTTGCCACGGGTAAGTTTTGGCTGTTCAGTTGTTCCATCGCCTCCACACTGTGCCACACTTTACATGCGAGCGTAGCAGAAGCACAAAAGCGAGCTTCGCTCGCTGATCGTGAATGCTGAGTATGCGAATTAGCATTGCCGATCCCCAGCTGGCAGTTTAGAACCTCGGGCGAGCTGCCCGCGATACGATCGAGGCTTATTGCGGAGAAGGCGCCATGTAATCGAGACTCCGGTTGCACGTCAAAAAGATCCCCAGGTAATCCCGATTAATCCTCAGTCCCTCTCTGGGGCGTGCCAGATGCCCGTCGTTGGTTTGGCATGTAAAGCTCCAGATTTACCTTCTACACGTCACCATGTGCATTCCTGCAGTGCGACCGTCGTTAAGGACGAAATGTCCGGGCTTGTAGCGTCGGTTTCGCTCGCACGTAGCTTCAACCGTACTCTCTGACAGGACACGATGCGCGGGACGCGGAATATGTGTTTCGGACGCTCCATCTCCAGCATGTGTTATTTCGTTGACTGTCCATACTTCTCGAAGCTGATGCAATGCCGCAGCGCGAAGGAACAAAGCTCGCGCTAAAAGCGTGGCAACAAATGTTTGCATGTTTCGTGAAGCTGTAGAATGAAAAAACTGTTGTTTGAAGTGGTTCAGATTTATCTTGCCTACTCCATCGCTGAGTGTATTTAATAAATTGTCTATCGCCGCCTTTCTCTATTTTTGGGAGGTGTAGTCCAACAATTAGAAATTATGCTTCATCTTGCCCTATGATGTACTAATAGCCAAACCTACGGGTTGCCAGAACCGCTTATGAGCCAATTAAATTCCACGTGGCATATTGCTGAAATACGCATATCGGACCAATACACCACATGATTTTTAACTGGCTCGTGATTTGTTCTGGTGGCCCATAGCTTCGGCTTCTAGCATGTCATGGGGTGAAATGAAGCATAGTCGCACAATGTGGCCGGTGGAACATGAACTATGATTAACATTTCGCTGTGGCTAGCGTTACGTCCGGACGGAGCACTGAAACGCGTATACCTAACCCTCCCCCCGCCCTCCTCTCTCTCCCCCGTGAACCTAGGGAAGGCGGAGATTTGGACGTAACTTGGGTTACGTCGGACGTAACGCTAGACACTTCGTAAACATTTTAGTGAAAAACCCGTTTTTCACTAAAATGTTTAATATACACCAGCTCACTTGCGCCCTTACGTTCTGCTCATTAACTACGATAGACTTTATTGAACGTTCGCTCACATCTACATGGCTAAGGCTCTTCTAAAGATGCAAACTTTTGATAGGTTTGAAATGCACACTTTCAAAGCCGACATACAGAGAAATCCTCCTGTACACTGGTTGGTGCGAAAGTCGTTGATTTCACCTGAGCAGCTTCCAGTTTTTTGCGGTCCACATAAATGAAGGCCATCACATTTATAGACGTATGTCATTAATCTGTTCATTATATCTTCTGTCTATTTTCAGAGGACAGCCAGATGTCGCTACAATTCCAGTTTCGCAGGGCGCATAACACCGTCTCGACGATTGTGGCAGAGGTCTGCCCGGCAATTTACAGCGCCCTAAAGGACGACTTCTTAAAGGTATGCAAAGCTTTAACAGATCATGCTCGGCACTTTTATCTAAAAGTGATTTTATTCAAAATTGCATTTTATCATTTTTTAGTACTGTACATATTTTTATATTCCTAACGAGCGTGTTGGTAAGATGTACTAGAAAACATAAAGTATAAAACATAGAGAGGACGATAGTTGGAACAGACAGAGTGAATCAGGCGTAACAAGTCGGTGATGGCGACTGGTACCAATGATCAACATTTTGTATCTACTGTTTACACCGAGCCTACTTAAAAGTCTTTTGAAGCCTGCGATTACTTCTTATCACAATCACCGGGTCAAAGTTTGGTTTACGGGCTACTTTTGTTTGAACGAGTAGACGACAAAAAGCAGACAAGTTTGAAAGAGCAGACGACAGCTCGAACGATCAGGCGGCCGTTTGAATTTGAAGACGCACTGAACCCGCGGGTGGTCCGGACAATTTGATGGTTTTCCCTCGTTCATGTTGGAACAAAACAAATACATCTGGCGACCTTGTGTATCTGTGAATTCAGCCCAAACTGTTACTCCCACAAGCAATCGTAGTTCGACAGCATCTGGTTTGCCCTTTTCACGGCTACTATTCACATTCTTGAACGAACGGAGGAGGCAGAAATACATGAAAACTGATCTTCACACCTTTCCAGACTCTTTTGGTACAGCCCTTGTCGCGACGTTCTGACGAGAAGGCAGATTTTTTGTCTGGTTTCTTCCAAAAGAAAACAGGAATGCATGTCTCGCACGGTGACATCTGCCCACCGCCCCAGACCGGAAGTGCGCCCAACGCACCACCACCGTGGCGTGACGTAACAGAGTTGAGTTTGTGTATAAAGCAAGCCTTAGTCCAAAGTCACCACCAGTCTGACGACCAGAAAACATATGTAACCAGTGGTACTCGCAATTGTTGAGCTGAAATCTGAGGGGAGCTATATTCAAACTATATTCGAGGTGAGAAATACTTCTTTGTGACTTCCTCCTATTCCCTTTTAATCATACAATAATAGAATCCTACACCCAATTAGAATGAAAGCTCCTGTAGTGGCTCACCTCTTTCAATTAAAAGCACGAAACTGTACTGTTGTTCTTTCTAGTTTTTGTTTTTTTTGTGGGGGTTGATTTTGAGTTGCAGGTTGCATAAAACTGTATTGCAAGCTGCCAGTTGCCTACCCCTGGTGTATACATTCATGTTGTTTACAAGTAAACTTTAGTTGAGAGTGTGCTTTGTGTCGTTTCCGTCATCTGTCCTTGTCTATTTTCAGTGCTTTTACCTGTCTGAAGAGCATTCTGCATCTGCTTTTTTGTAATGAACGCATTGCACTAAAGTATGAATTTGCAAGCAGGCCTTTATGCCCAGGCTGGTGCAACACACGAGCAGCTGTAATAAACGTGAGCACAAATTACCTATTATTGCAGGTACCCAGCAACCCTGCTGAGTGGAAGGCTGTCGCACAAGGGTACCAGGACCTCTGGCAGTTCCCTCACTGCGTGGGGGCATTGGATGGAAAGCACATCGCCCTTGTGCCACCTCATCAATCTGGCGCACAGTTCCGCAATTACAAAGGCTTTTTTAGCATCGTGCTAATGGCATTGGTTGATGCGGAGCTGAACTTCATCTTTGTGGATGTTGGCCGCAACGGCCGAATGAATGACAGTGGCATCTGGGGTGCCTGCAGACTCAAAGAGGCGCTAGAGAGGCAGCCGCCCATGCTTCCTCAGGCAGAGCTGCTTCCGCGGTCAAGAGAGGTGGCGCCTTACGTCATCGTAGGGGACGAGGGCTTTGGCCTCAAACCCTACCTGATGAGGCCATACCCCGTGTCTGATTTGACCACAGACAAGCGGCTCTTCAACTACAGGTAAGTACAATATTTATGTTTAACCCATCACCAAAATGAGGCCTAGGCTCGCACTATGTATGCCTCTGGAGTATGAGGCTACAATCAAGTCCTGAATAGTCATTCATTATATCCAATATATTTGTTGCTTTATGTAGTATTTGTGTTATTGTCAGGCCTAAATATTGTTGAGTTCACAGTTGTGCATGCACTTAAAGCCTTACTCGGATTGCTCTAGAAGCATTCAGTGTCTGCAAGCATAAGCAAACATACGAAGTGTGCAGATTCATTGGTTGACGAAGGCTTGTACAGGGTCAGACAACAACATACAAAGATGGCATGATATGTTCGAGGAACTGATTGCATCAAGACTTGAAGTGACATGCACGAACAAGAAGTATTGTGCAAAGGACATTGTCTTTAAT
>JAZHYW010001671.1:0-122099 GCA_037355805.1 Ixodes ricinus | reverse complement strand
ATCAGTTGCTACAGTGCGAAACCAAATGCACTGGAAAAGTGAACACTATGAACGAACCTGGGTGCAGGCGATGGTAGGGGACGCGCGGCTTAATTCTTTAACACCTCCCCTCGGAACGGGGAAGTTCATGCGTGCTTGGGTGAATTCGGAGATCCTCCTCGGCGCAACACCCACCCGCGAGCACACGCACACTTGAAGACCCGACGCAGGGCTGCCAACCCGAGGGCAATTTTCCAGATTAAGGTGATATTCAGGTATATGTGAGAATAAGGGAAATCTTGCTAGTTTGAGGGAAATTTTGGTCACGGTATATATCTGGAATTTTATATGTCAATTAAGATTTTTTTTTTTTTCCCATTATATCATCGAATTTAAGCGGCTTTGACAACATTTGGGTTATTCCCTTCAGCCGTTTGGCGGTTTGGTGTGCGACCATCTGGAAACACTGGGAGCGCTCAAACCACTTTTTCCGGCAAAATCAGTTTTAATCGCCCCCGTGAAAACTATGGAGGAAGCAACCATCTTGGTCGAAGCTTCTGGCAACGCCGCTGCACTCTCTCAAAAGAATGCTTCAGTGCAAGAAGAAATACTGCGAGGTGTGGAGATACAGACTTACCATGACTAATTACATTTCGTGAAGTGCCGTGCACGAAATGGTACTCACTGGTGTCGAGTTCCGTGTGTTCGAGTTTGAGAATTCTCGCTTGTGTTACACTTTTTATTTGGACTGACTATCGTAAAAAGCGCTAATGAAGTTATTAAAGCAGTACCATGTTCTGATGACGTGCACAACATCTAGGGCTTAAATAGAGTTTCATTCATCAGTTTGAATCTCCCGCAGGTACTTCCCCCCAGATTTGACGTGGCTACGGTTTTGGGCCGATAGATTCAGTTTTGCGAGACGTACGCGAGGCGTAAAGGCTGTATATCTATCATCGTAAAAATGAAAGTTATGCAGAAAATAATGGATATTTAGTATTACGTAAATATTTGGGCAAGCGAGGAAATTAAAGGCGTCCGCTAGGGAAATTTTGACTTTCCGTGTTGGCGGCCCGGACCCGAAGCAACGCCAGGATTCCCCAGTTGCGGCCCTCGAGCTCTTCCTTCGTCTCACGTACTGATGGTCGCTACCATTATTTCTGCTGTCAAATTCACCAAAGCACCCACCTCCAAACGAGTCTTCGGGCCAACTGCAGAGTGACCCGCTCGATCGTCGCGCACTTTCTCACACTCTCTTGTCCCCGGTCTGACCTTCGGTTAGTCGCCAAGGAAAGACGTCTCCCCCAACGGGAAGCGCCTACCCAGCAGAGGGGACATCGAGAAACAACCCCCGGGCCCCAGGCTCCATCTCGCCTTCTTGGCGCGCAGGGATGTGGGGAGGTTGGTGAACGGACGTCTACCTTCACCAAAAGAAACATAAACAACTAAAAAGGCGAATTCTGTGAAATTGAGTAATGAGGAATATATCGTAAACGGCCAGTGCAAATATATTAGGTAGGAACGTTTCTTATTTCACGCAAGCTTAATGGCACACGTGTGACAAAAATATACTCGCGCGCAACGCCACTGACCAATAAGCTTCTTTGTCGCCGCGTAATTTCAAGGATAAAACAGGCTGTTTCCTTTCAGTCTCATTTGCAAAACTTGATGACGAAGTTGTGGAGATCGTATTGTTGGCGTTGTGACGGGAAAAGCCGAACCTTAACGATGTGTGGAACTCAACGCGTGACCCGTGTATTGCCAATCCCTTGTGCGTGGCTATGATAAATATCGACAGCATATAATCGGTTCCAGATAACGTAACTGCTTGTTCGGGCTGCGAGTTGAGGGGGTGAACGTTGCTCGTTTTTCTCGAATTGTTCTACTGACTCCCATTGCAGGGGAAAGAACAAAAACGCCTTATTGAATATGTACGAACCATACAATTACGCATCTCTTTCTTGCACAAAAAAAAAGTGGGAAACGGAGAATTTTTTTTTTTATATATAGTTTTGCTTTGTCGGTTTCCGAAATGAGTCTTGCAATTTAAAATCCGACCTGCCCTCTTCCATTCGTAATAAAAAAAAAAAAAAAAAAATGTTTATGCGTTTACGCTTTTGTTTTGCATGTTTTCTGTCTTGAAAAAGCTAAAAGAAACGCCGGGCTCTGAGTGCTTCGAGGGTTGACATGCGAACCGAAAACACGTTCGGCCTGCGAAGTTTACTTATACTTTGCCGACTACCGTTAATAAGCTTAGTAGCCATGGAGTCGAACTTAGCAATGTATCGGTGAGCATCTTACGAGAAATGTTTATTTCAAATGTTTATTTCGAGCCAAGTTGTCCACGCGATAAACGCTAAAATCTGTTGAGTTGATGTTTTCTTTTCGTTTTATTTCAGTGAGGTTTTAACTTTCTGTATATATTTTCACTATTGCGTAAATCGCATCAATATGCTACTTATCTTGCACAGCGCTGGTTCTCTTTTGTAATTTGTTTTTCTTATATGTAGTGCACATGTAATGTTGTATTTTTGTATCATTTCTTTGGTGCCTGCATCGCGACTGCTGGTTTTACGTGGCTCGGGGAAGGTCAAGCTGTTTTTACAGCTTTTTCCCTTGTCACGTTTTTAAAAAAATTTTTTTGTTTGAAAATCTAAAGATACTATTTTAAGTGCATGCGAGCGAAAACAAAAAACAATGTAAGCCACACCTCTTTCGCGGCCAGCTTGCTAATCAGAAACACCAGATCATCGCGAAAACGGCGTTTTTGAGGAAAATTGTGGACCGCAAAGTCCTTCGGGTCGGGGTCTCATGCGGACTTGTGCGTATATCTTAAATACTCTACTCAAGATACTGTATTCCAAATACTTTTGGTAGTATTTCGGTATCTTGCGAATCAATTTCGTCTATAGTATATGCTTCACTATCTTAATTTCATATCTCACTATATTTTACTCAGTATCTGAAATACATTTTTCAACCTTCGAAAGTATTTATCGCCGGAACAATCCACCGAACTAAGGATCCTCGGACTCCATGGGCAAGGCTGGACCAATTTCAGATTTGGACGCAAGCGACCAAACACAGGACAGGAAACAAGCACTGAGCAAAGCGCAATCTCCGAATGCCAACAAAAAGTCCAAAGTGATAGCCTGCGGAGGAAGGGACCCGAGACGTGTCCTGTTCGGATGGCCGTTTATGGAACACTGACTTGCAGGTGCGCAAGCCCGCGTATGACCCCCCCCCCCTCCCCCCCCCCCCCCCACACACACACACACACACAAACACACAATCGTCCGCGCGCTCTTCCTCGTCTCTATTTCTCAACAAGCCCCGTATGTACGACCGCGTTTATCTGTCTTGTTGTCCGCTTCTTTTTCTTTTAATTTTTTTTCTTTTTTTTTAAAGTTGTTTTTGAAGGAAACGTTATGGTTGGAGTTAGCAAAGTTCTGGTGACGTCATCCGGATTTACACCTTTCGTTTGAAGCTGGAGTGGTTCGGTCAGCGAAAGGTTGTGACGCCAACGCTCGGTAGGGTCGACAACAATGAACCATTTTCGGAAATCGCCGGGTCGAGGGGTGCTGGTGTGCCCGAGCACGTTTTCAAGCGAGCACGAGCTCTCCCTCGGCCAAGGAAGCTAGATCCTGCTTGCCTAATACCCCGTTCACATGGTCAACATAAAGGTACCTTTAACATAGGTCCCTTAGCTATCGGCGAATCAGCCCGTGCTTTGGTCGCGAGCACAAGCCACGCGCGGAAGATTGTTAATTGATTGGCTGCAGAGAATAAAGTTCCTTAGCTAAAGGTACCTTTACGGTCGTGTGAATGGGATACTATTGAGCTGCAGTGACCTAGATTGAGCTTCGCCAAAATTCCTTGTGTGCCCATCGTGGCTTAAGGGGGATTCAACCGCTATTTATTTGTACCCTTTTCCTCATAGATGGCGCAGAATTTTTCCGGAACAAACGAGTTGCATGCTCGCAGCTGCGCGTGCAGGTCGGGCGCTCGAGGTGGACTCGGGCCACGGGCTGTTCGCCGCCGATCTCGAGCTTAGATCTTCTTCGCTCTGCGTCGGCCGCTGCCGGAAGCGGCCAACAGGCGGCGCGAGATACGAGCCAGTACATACGTAGATTATAGTGGCTTACAAAACGTGGAATAAGCTCTGATTTGCGAATGGATTCGAAGTTGCAACCACGTTCGAAATTATTGAAAGCACCGGGTGGGGCGTTGCGGCCGTTTGGACCACCACTATTAACACGCAAACGTTGTTTTAAAAAAATTGTTTATTTTTGGAGCTCAATTAAAGCTAGAAAACAATAAAATGTGCGCTCCCAGGATGTGTGGAGTAAATCCCATCTATCCTGGGAAAAGTGGCGTCATTCATTTTTGTGGAAATGCTCAAGACACGTGCCGCGCGCTACTTCTGGGAAGAACTAGAGCCACTAAATGAGCCGCGCTTAAAGTATCGGCACTCTGTTCTCCAACATTGTTGTGGGCTCCGCCATTTTGGTGCTTGTGCAGAGCAGACGCTACTGCCGATCGTCATGATTCTAAGTGCGACTTTCCCAGCATTTTATTCGATGTTAGGAAGCGCATATAATATTGCTTTGCTATGTCGCGAACTCTTTAAGCTTTTGAGGAGGGCGGAAAAGCATTTCCTGTGATTTCAGATAAATCTTCAGATACCTGGAAACCATGATTTTAAGCCACAATATGAACAAGTGTCGTTACTCTCAAGCGTAGCTTATTTAGTGGCACTAGGAAGAACATGGCGTCTGAAATCTAGCTCAGTGCTGCGCTGTTCCGCCATGATCTTCCCTACTGCCACTTAATAAGCTACGCTTCAGAGGAAACGACACTTGTCCATATTGTGGCTTAAAATCATGGTTGCCAGTCATCTGAACATTTATCTAAAATCACAGGAAAAGCTTTTACGTCCTGCACAAATATTAAAACACTTCGCGACAGAGCAAAGTAATATTACACGAGCTTCCTTACACCGAATCGAATGCTGAGAAAGTCGCATTTATGAATCATGACGATCGGCAGTTGTGTCTGCTCTGTACAAGCATCAAGATGGCGGCGCGCACTGCAATATCGGGGAACAGAGTGCCGACTCTAAGCATAGCTCATTCAGTGGCGAGGTCCAGACTTCTGCAAGGCGAGGTCCACACTTTTGCGCGGCGAGTAAAAAGGAACACGAAGCAACCGCTTCCCACCCGTGAACTGTACCAAGGAGTTCTCTGTCCAAGCAAGTGGCGCGGCTCTACTACTCGTCCACAATCGCGTGCCAAGTGCACATCAGCTGACAATATTGGCAACGGGTAAGGCCACCGTTAGGCAAGGCAAGAAAGAACACTTTACGTCAGTCTGCGTGTCAGCGAAAAAGAACCACTGAAATACACAAAGCCATGTCGCAGTTGCACTCGAGCTATCCTCGTAAATTCCAAAAGTTGAAGGCACTGCCGGCAAGTGCAGACTCAATTCCTTTGATAAAATTCACGCTTACAAGTACCGCCAACCATTGTTGTGGAAACGCGCAAGACACGCGCCAGGAGCGGGTACTCCACTGCCATTCGCTTCCAAAGGCCGTTCATTTCAGTACTGCGCCGACAACTGCTTCCGAGGGCCGCTCGAGGCACGGGCCTCGTGCACTGACGCATTTGACGCTACTTGCAAGACAAACGCAAAGACATCGAAGGGCTTTAGTCCAGACAGATAAAGGGGGATCGGTGGCTGAGTGCAATAACGAAAAAAAAAAGATCGGTGGCCGAGTGGGCTATACATGGGTTGCACGTGACGTCATATCCTCTGGTGGCCAAAACCTGCCGTTATACTTCGTTTCACCTTATGTGCGAGCGAAATCAAAGCTGGAAGCGCGAGCACGGAAGCTCCGTGCGTTCAGGCTTTGCTCGAGCGCGCAAGCTGGGGAGAAACGCAAAAAGCGCTGGTCTCGCGCTTCTATCTTTGGCTTCGCTTGCAGATAAATTGAAACGAAGTATAATGAAGCTCGGCTCACTCGTTTCCGCTCGCTCGCGACGCTCGTGTACTGCTCAGTACAATATGCACAGTAAAGGCTACGCTCGAGGAAGTTCGGCCACCAGAAAGGAGGACCAAATTACGTCAGTGCAACCTATGTATCTACGTTTCAGCTTGGGTCCAGACGCAGCCGATGCTACGAGCGTGAGCGTGTGGCCCTGAAAAGTGCTTGCATGGCACGAGCGCGCGTGCTTGGCAGAGGACGCTGAAAGTCCGGAGCTCGAGCGCATGTGTAGCATCGCGACTGCGTCGGTGGACCCAAGCTGAGCACGAAGTCATAGAGCACACCAGCTCGGAGCACGTGGAGCGAAAGCTCGCGCTGTATAACCAGGGATCCTGGGTTCAATCCCCACCCCTGCCCGTTTCAATCTGGATGAGCATTGTACCGGCGTGCGGTCGTGTATCACTACTGCATGATGCACGTTAAAGACACCAGGCTACCGGTTATACTGCACAGGCTAAATTGCTCATCTACAGCTGGGAGACAAGTCGCCCGTTGAGGCAGACTATGTTCTATACTTCGTTTCACATTATCTGCGAGCGAAGCCAAAGCTAGAAGCGCGAGACCAGCGCTTTCTGCGTTTCTCCCCAGCTCGCGCGCTCGAGCAAAGCCTGAACGCACGGAGCTTTCGTGCTCGCGCTTCCAGCTTTGCCTTCTCTCGCACATAAGGTGAAACGAAGTATAGGTTGTATAAACATACACACACCCCAATTTCCTTCCAGACAGGTAAGGTAGCACCGCTTCATTCCGCCGTGACAAGATCACTGTTGAAAGAGGTGTTCATAACGAACAATAGCATATAGTGAACTTCCGAGGTTATTTATGAAGACACTAAAGTTATTTAAAGGTTCCTTTGATTTTGCCTAAACAATTAAAAAGGTGAATAGAAAGAAAAAGAAAACGTACGCTCCACTTTTGGCAGATCGTCTTTTTGACGTGTATGGGCACCGGATGCGATGACTCCTAGATGACAAGCGTGCTTTAAGCGCAGCTCTTAGGCGCCCGTTTCCGGCTTGAGCGGCGTCGGTGTCGCCGTCGGCATAACCGCGCGGTGCATGATGGGTAAATTTCCCCGCTAGATTTAGCGGAAAATGTTCCCCGCAAAATCTAGCGGAAAATTTTCCCGCTTAATTAGCGGACAATTTTCCTCGCTAAATCTAGTGGAAATTTTCTCCGCCAAAATTAGCGGGGAAAATTTTCCGCTAGATTTAGCGGGAAAATTTTCCGCTAAATTTAGGGAGAAATTTCCCCGCTAAATTCACCGGAAAATTTTCCCCGCTAATTTTAGCGGAAAATTTTCTCCGCTACCCCCCTCGAGGTCACGTGACCCCCAGGCCACGTGACCCCCCCACCCACGAGGTCACGTGACTTCCCCCCGTGCCTTCCTCCTCCTCAAGAGCTGCTCTCTAATTCGGCGTTACAGGGAGTTGTAAACGGCTTTCATTTTTTAAGCACACGTACCCTGAAACTTGTAATTCTCAAGTGATGTTAAGCGCCGTTGCAGCACTCATTAGCCACGAACGGCAATTCAATAATTCGTCGATGGTTTGACTGTCCACACTAGCAGGCACGTCCGAGTGACGAAGTAGTACTTCTGTCCAATGCGTGAGCTGGCTTCGGCTGACGTTCAAGGGCACCGGGGATGCATCGCATTGAAAAGGCGGAAAAGATTCGAAGGAATGAAGGTAAAAATTAGTCCGCTATATTTTCATACTTCCGTCTCTAAATGCAGGCTTTTGGCTTTTTATCTTTGAGTACAAGTTTTATTTTTGCCGCAAGAAACAATATGCAATCAGTGAAATCCTAACCTAAATTAATTTTATGGTCACTTTAAAGAGCTTTTTGACAAGCTTGGCAAGCTTATGCCTGCCATAAAATACACTAGTTACGATGAAGGTTGCGTAAAAAACAATATCATTAGGCACGTTCTATCTAGAAGCAGAAAGGTCCATCGGCACAGAAGTTCGCATGCCCGATGTAAGCCGCTATACTCTGTCTGTATGTCTAAAAATTATGCTTCACCCGCCAACCGGTGAAGTTGCTCCTGGCGACTACCAACGGTTCTAATAGTGTAGCGGAAGTCGCCAATTGTCAGGCTGGAATTGTAGCCACCCGAATCGTACTTACCAAATATTTCGCGTCGCTCCACGTCGACGCAGCTCTTATTCCCGTCATTAAAAGATGTCCGACCTGGACTTCGAGGCTGTGGCTTGGATCATAGTGCGGCCGACCTCCTGAAGAGCTACTTTTTGTATTGAAGTACCTTAGTCTGAGGTAAGAGCGAATTTGAAGACTAATACATTGCCGTTAACAGGCTAGTTCTAAGCCATTACGTTTTTCGTGAATATTTTATTTATTATGTTTTTGTACTATTTATGTAATAAATAGAATAAAAACATATATTAGAAACCTGAAATAGAACAAAGAGAAATAGAATAAAAACCTGGCCCACAAGGGGTCGTGGTTGGAATGGCACAAAACAAAAATAAAAATACGAACACAGAAAAATCAGTACACAGGGGATGAGTGGATGACTTGGAGACCATGTGTAATGTTACGCAATGTTAGTACTCAGCGCTTAAGACGTTTAATGCAGCCACAAAACAAAACTCAACCCGTTTCAGAAAAATAAATAGTGAGATCTATGGATAAGTAAAGTAAGTCTAAATTCGATAAGTCAGCCGGCAACCTGTTGTATTCAACGATGTTTCTAGGAAAAAAATTAAGGACGTTTATTATTCTCTGTAGTGCCGAATTAGACGCAGCTCTTGAGGAGGAGGAGGGAAGGGTACTGAGGGGAGGGTCACGGCTCACGTGTGACGTAAGCGAGGGTAAAATTTCCCTGCTAAATTTAGGGGAGAATTTCCCCGCTAAAGTTAGCGGAGAAATTTTACCGGGTTGAGTGGCGTCAAGTGTGACGTCACGAGGGTAAAATTATGCCCCTAGATTTAACGGGGAAATTTTACCGCTCTATTAATCAGAAAACTTTTCCCACTAAATTTAGCGGATAAAGTTCCCGCCAAATTTAGCGGGGAAATTTTGCCCTCAGGCCGCCACATGTGACATCATGTGTGACGTCATCATGGGAAACGTTCCATATTGCAACGCGCGGTTACGCCGACGGCGACGGCGACGCCGCTCAAGCTGCAAAACAGCGCCTAAGAGCTTTGCTCTAAAACTAAATTTATATTTATTAGTCTATATCTATTTATTTATTTGGAATCCTACATCGCATAAAAAGGCATTTAGTAGGGGCATTACAGCATGTATCGAATAGTACGTGGTACTCTATATTTCAGCGTGAATTTGATGATCTAGTGTTGAGTCGTCCAGATAACCTACTGCATTTTTAAATTTCGATGTTTACGTTTACTTTGGCACGAATCATTGAAGACAAAGCCTTTTATCTAATTATTCGCGCGCGTTTGCTCAACGTAAGTAGGAGTGCTTGTCCTGAATCATTGAAAAGAAACCAACAATCTTATTCTTCGCGCGCGTTCACTCAAAGCAAGCAGGTGTGCTTGTTCTGAATCATTAAAAAGACTGCCACTAATCTCGTTATTCGCACGTCGTCGCTCCACGTAATCAAGTTTGCAAGTAGCAGAATTGCTGAAAAGGTTCTTCGCGTCTCTTAGTGATTGTATTTGAAATTTATCTATTTTCGGGTAACTTTGTATTGCTCCAGGCAGACGTGCGGAAAGCCCTGGCGTCCCTCTTAATCACATTTCGCTTTCATATTTCGCGGACGCCGCACACGTTGTTTAATAAACGCCACTGGGCTGTCCGAGCGTGAGCTGCAACGAAGGGTGCCTGTAATTCAGTCTCCCAGTATAACCCACACAGGCAACAAAACCATGGATGTTTATTTTATGGTCTTTCATCGGTTGGCCATACGTTTTCGTTCGGCCGATGCTTGGTCAAGCAGTTCGAAAGGTATTCGGGCCGTTCAAGACATGATCATGGACATAGACCGGCAGTTTTGCGGTTGACGACTCGGCCTTTGTACGGCCTAACACCAGCCGAACATCGATGTGCTACCACTTGGCCGTACTAACTTAGCCGGAGTCAGAAACTTCAAATGTAGCCGGACCAGAAATTACTACACTAGCCGTAGTCAGAAGGTACTACTTTAGCCGCAGTCACGAAGTGCTAGCTTAGCCGGAGTCAGAAAGTACTACTTTAGCCAGAGTCAGAAGTACTACTTTAGGTAGAGTCAGGAGGCTCTATTTTTACCCGAGGTCAGAAAGTACTTTTGCCAGGGTCAAAAACTTCAACTGAAGCTGGAGACAGGAAGTTGTTCTTTAACCAGAGGAAAAAAGTACTTTAGAAAGAAAGCCGTTTACAACTCCTTGTAACACCGAATTCGAGCGCAGCTCCTGAGGAGGAGGAGGGAAGGGTACTGAGGTGAGGGTATACAACTCCTCCCTCCTCTTTACCTCGTCATCCTGCCTGCTACTCCTCCTCCTCCTCCTTCTCCTTCACCTCCTCCTCTACTCATCCTTCAACCTCCTCCCCCTCCTCCTCAAGGGGGGTCACGTGACCTCGGGGGTCACATGACCCCGGGAGCGTCCTGTGACCTGGGGGAGGGGGAACGTCACGCGACCTGGAAGAGGGGGTCACGTGACCGCGGGGGTCATTTGATCTGGAGGTCACGTGACCAGGTGGAGGGGGTCACCTGACTTCGGGGCGGTCACGTGACCCCAGGGGGTCAGTTGACCTGGGGGAGGGGTTACGTGACTTGGTGGGAGGGGGTCACGTGACCTCGGGGGCGGTCACGTGACCTGGGGAGGGGGTCACGTGACCTCACGGTTACGCCGACGGCGACGCCGACGCCGCTCAAGCCGGAAAGAGGCACCTAAGAGCTGCGCTCTAAAAGTCAAAATGTACTACTTTTGCCAGAGCAAGAAAGTATCACTTTAGTCGGAGTCATAAATTACTGCTTTATCCGGGGCCAGATTGTCACGGCTACCCCGGCCCTTTTCCAGACGGCCTTTCATTAGACGACCCTTCTAGCTGACAAAATATACCCGTGCGCCTAGATTTCTGTAGAGCACTTCATGACCCACTCTCATCTATCTGCAAAAGAGGTTCGGCTATTGAGACCTCCGAAAATATTCCGAGGTTAATATAAAGCACGCGGTGAGGCAATGCGTTTGAAGTTATCATCTGAAACGTGATGCTCACAGTCCCATACAGCACTATATATTTTTGAGGCAAACTTATCTTATACCTTATCATCAGACATGTTTCTTTAGGCCTGATTGGTTTTCCGTGTGATCGGCTAGCAGTTGGTGCACCGGCAGAATTTCAGTGTTCTCAAATGTTTCCACTTTGCTTTTCAAACTCTTCAAAAATTATGGTAATGTTGCAAGCAAAGGGAAGACAAATGTTAGCAGTTAGAAAAACAGTGGGTCCGTATCTTAAGAAATATTTTTAATCACGTGATTACGTGCAGTTACAATTAATCCTTTCTGCAATAAAAAGTGCTTTCAACCTATCACATAAAAACACATTTCTGCGAGTTATGTTCCTTTCAACCAGTTACCACAAGAGAAGGCATATTCACGATTGGCCAGATGCGGGAATGGAGATGTGAACACCAAATAAACCGAGATATCTGAAATAATATTTAATTTTTCAAGGGACAGCAGCTTAGATGATTAAACATAAAAAGTAAAATTTAAAGAAAGGCACTAGTCAGGCATTCGATAGTTTGTAATATACAGAGAACCACAAAGGTTACACAAGACTAAGAAAGTGTGTGAAAGCTAGAGCAACTCGTTCTTTTGAATTAGTAAATTAAATTAATCCATTTATGTCAACATGAAACTCACACCCGAGTTGCCCGAAATAAGTATTTTCAGCAGTTATGCCCGATATTATTTTTTTCTAACTGTCAACACAACCTCGTTACCAATTACCTCTGCGACATCGTATGTTAACAGCAATACAGTTTCATAATGGTTTTATTTTTTGAAGCAAACATAGCCATATATAAATTATATGAATATCCCGGTATATAGACAAAAGCTTCGGCAAAAAAGTGGTAAGTACAATCACTTTTTCTCTCTTTAATTGTAGATGTTGTCGGCAATGTTTTGGGGGAATCCAAATGTCCATATCAACTTTGCATAACTGCATCAGGCTTTTTCATGACCGAAAGTTTGCTTAGAATACTAGATACTCAGAGACATTCACGTGGTTCTAGAACACTGGTTGGCACTTGCATTTTTAGAGATACCGGTTTTATTTAAACTAACGACAAGCCGGGGATGGAGAAGTCAACCCCTCGGCGGTTAAAAATGGCCCAGCTAGATGCCGCCGGGGCGATTCTGTAAAGCAAAATGCGGGCAAGCATAAGTTTATGTGGCGTATATTTGCCACCCCCGTACTTACTGAGTTTCGTCACTGACGTTGCCAGTCGCCATGCATGTGCCTTTCACCAACATATTTTAGAGCACATTCACCTCACAAAAATATAAATTCCCATTTTGAAAGTCCAGACACGATCAACATCATGCAAGATCTGTCCAAACACCATCTTCCCGAGGGGAACCATGGGGTGATGCGGAGCATCGTGGTGGTTCCGACGAAAGAGGTTCCGAGATGAGAGCTGACGTCGAGAGATGGCGCCACCGACTGCCCTAGCGTTACCCCCTACGCGAGCCTTCGTCGCGGCTCGCGGCAGAGAAACTTAGAACGCTCGCCGCTCGCCGTTTATTTTTTCACACTTGAAGGAGAGGAGACTAGAGGAAGAGAGTTGCGCGTGCGCGCGCGTGTGTGAGTACAATCGAACGCACGCGCAGTGCACGCAGCTGGTAGATAGAGAGAGCGGAGAGAGTAACGCGCAGCTGTTGGAGAGAGGGAAGGAGGAGAGTTGCGCGTGCGTAGTGTGGGTGCGGACTACGACGCCGCGGGACATAGACCCGAGCAAGAGATGCTCCGCATCTAAAAGATGAAGGACCAGGAAAGCTATTATCTTTACGACAACTACACGACATCTATACATTTGACATATGATTGCAATAGAGACACGTACAAGAGTCGTATAATTGTCTTATTAGATTCTTAGTGACTAAAGGGATCATTGCCTTATAGTCACTAGGGTAAACCCTCATTGGTTGTGATTTGACTTCGGATTGTTCTTGTTAAACGCGAGGTCGGTGTTGGCCATTGGTGTGCGTATATGTGTTGCTATACCTCTGTTTTATGTTTTACATCGAATTTGGTTCTTTATCAGTGACGCTGATGAAGAACCCAAATCTCTTTTTCAGCATTGCGGAAGCGAAAGAAAAGTCAGATGGTCGCGTTCTGTCCTCAGCCTCGCCACAGCGCACTCTTAACTGAGATAAGTTGGTGACCGTAAATGATAATAAGGGATCAGGACCTCACCATCTAGCAATGCCAAGGAAGGCCGACTCACGCGGGTTGCATCCTTCTTTTATTTATACTTTCCCCGACCAATCAGAACGAATGAGAGGCGTTTAAACGGGAAGTTTTGGTTAACATCCAGGGACGCATTTTTTTCCAGGTCCTAATACATAACAGCTTTGCTGTAAAAGGAAGCCAATATAACGTCTGCTCGAAAATGTAGGAAAAGTGGCGGACGAGGTTTATCAACATGGCAGAATGCGACCGAAAATGAAAGGTTGTATTGTGTCACTGCCCAAATAGAAAGCGATTATACTGAATTAAGACGCCAATTTGCAATCAAGTCTTAAAAATACAGTCGACGTGCACTCGAAAAAAGGGTGTCATGGGATACACCCATAGGGGTGTAAGTGCTTGTCGCATATACTACACCCTTTAGGAGAACACTTACACCTCAAATATGGGAGTACGTGGACACCCGTTGGTGTGGTGCTCATGTACACCTTTTTCTACACAAATATCACATAAAGAGAACACAGGTTCACCCCATTCAATGGTGTACAGCTACACCTCTTTCTACACCCAATGACATGAAAGGAACACAGATGCACCCTGTTCAAAGGTGTACCATTGCACCGCTTCATAAACCCGCCTCACTTAAAGGGAACACAGATGCGCCCCGCTCAATAGTGTGCCATTAATCCCCTTTCTACACCTACTGCTCTCAAAAGGAACACAGGAGCACCCCATTCAATAGTGTACTGTTGCACCTCTTTCTACACCCACTGAATTCGAAGAGAACACAGATGCACCCGATTCAAAGGTGCATGGTCACACCACTTTATGCACCAGCTTCATAACTAACTTCATAAACCTACTTAAGACATTAAGAAAACCCTTAAAAATGTATGCGCGCCGGTGATAGCAAAAAGGCAGATAAACGGACACACGGGATTGTTTTCAAATCTCATTGAAGTTTATTAGACAGCTTATTCCGTAAACGAGCACAAACTTGCAAGCAATCCGTGATATCTGAAGAGGCACGAAGAAGCTGTTACACAACTGAGAAGATTACTAAGCAAACAACAAACGAAAGTGAGTCCTAGGCAGTGTCTATTCTTCAAGCAGCCGGCAGAATTATTTCCACGAAATTCCACCAGCAGTCGCCATTCATTCGTCGAACGACGCTTCATCGACAGCTGTACCCGCGAAGTGACGTGTACGGGGGGACAGGTTGGTTAACATTTTCGTAATGAGCCGCCGCAGACTGTCACCACGAAGCGGCGTGAACGGGTGGGCTGATTCGGTGAGCACGCGCCTCAGAGATACACGTGCGACAAAATGTCTCTACAGCGTGCACTTCGCGTAACGAGTGACGATGCAAAGTTAGTGTTGACGAAACGTGTCTACAGAACGTGTATCAGCGAAAATGTGTTTTCACAGAACGCCAGGAGATTAAGAAAGTCAGTATTCTACCTGCAGTTGTCACATGATTGTAGTCAACTAATGGTAGGCGACTGCCGATAAAATTTCGGGAAATTATTCTCCCGGCTGCTAGAAAATAGACACTGCCTAATTCTAGAGGTAATCCGGAACGGAACGGTCAATTGTTGCAAAGGAGTAGGTTGCAGAGCACTTACCATGAAAATACCGGACTCAAAATATGTAATCCGAAATATATGTCGCCATGGGCACTGCAGCACAACACAAACACAAAAACGAAAGGAAAGGGGTCCGTGAAGATTCAACACATATGGCAGAAGCAGTAATTTGCCGAACCGAACACAAAACACCTCACATAAATTTCTTAGACTTTCTTGAAGAAATCGCTTGTTGCCGATATACGCGTAGGACTTTTTAAACACTGTGAAATCTTAGTACACTCGAATAGGTTGTCGCCGACGAAATCTACGGCAGCCCCGATGGTCGCAGCACAGCACACAAGAAACTAGGCCGAGAAGCAGACATTCCGAGGTCGGAAAAAGCTACTACATCATCCGTGAAACCTTTACGACATGATCACGCTACTGCGCGTCAACCGCGCCCGGACAGCGGGGTCGAGGGATGTAAAAGCCTCCGGTTCATTGGTCCGGCAACTGCGCACGTTCCATGCTTTCAGCTCAGGGAGAGAAATAAAAATAAAATAAAAGCTCTTTCAAGGACAAAGGGGGCGCCCTCGCAAAGCCTTATCTTCAGGGGCAACCAAACAATGAAAACAACGAGAGGTTTTTGTCACTTATATCCTCTTGAAAGTTCGACCAAAAGTTAATAGTGCAGTGGATGCTACCCATGGCCTTGGCCTTCAGGCAGGTGCCATTCTCTGCCTTATCTCTGGCTTGTGTAACGTTTCGGCCGGGATGGCCGGAGTGATGACGCCTTCGTTGTGGCAGGCGACTTTATTTCGGTCCCATCTCAAGCAAAAGCGCTCCCACGGCCAGTGCAGTGGCCTTTTATCGAGTTCGCACAGAAAACTGGGCATACGCCCCGTCACGCTTATCATGCCGATAAGATACGTTACACTTGGAGACTGTAGTCACGGGATCCTACCCGGAGACGCGATTGGCCTAAAACAAGCATAGCGTCTACACTACTGTGAATACCGCGTGTACAGGATAGCTCCGTACTTCCTAAGAAGCTGCCCAACCCAAAAAAGTGACCCCCAAGAGGGAATCCGGAGCACAAGCGGATCGGGTCGTGTGGCTAACGTGGGGGTGCGCACAGATACACCTAGAGCTTTTTAAGGGAGGAGGATGCTCATCGTCGGTGTACAACTACACTGGCACGGTAACGCAGGGTGCATCTTTCATGAAAGGGTGCATGTGCGCCCGATGTACCCGACTACACCCGTTTTTAGAGTGTGATGCTCAAAGACGAGCAAAAATGTTTCACGTGATATTTTTTTTAATATTTTCCGGAATGTGTCTGGTGCTCGCAAATAAATTTACCCGAAAATTCAGGTATGAGTACGTTTTTTTTTGTTTGTTTATATTTTAAATATACGATACAACTATTTGATTCCTAGTAATTCTGCGTATCATTAAAGAAACGAAAAATAATATAGGTAGGTTTTCTTTGAAGCAGAATTGCATTTCTGCGAAAAGTATGTCGAGCGCAAGTTCGTCTGCATCTTGCGCAAGTGCATTGTGGCGACGCCAAAACGCCGGGATCTGATTGGCCTCCATCGGAAGGATAGTAGGTGGACCTGAATGCTAGCTGCCCTTAGGTCTACCCCCTATCCCTCCAATCGAGCCAGTCAGAGCTCGGCGTTCTGGCATCACTACAACGCCCCTGCCCAAGAAGCAGAAGAACTTGCTCCCCGCACACTCCGGGTTGCTCAAAGTCCAGCCGCAATCGATCCGGGTATCTCATGAAGCCAACCAAGCAGCATCAAGGGTGCATCGTCGTAGAACGCGTCCTTTTTGTGCGTTTACCAGCCCTGGCCAAACTAAACACGCGCAGTAAATTCTAGATGATCCGCGCTTTTTTTGTGCCTTATCTGTCTAGCCGATAGTATCAAATGCACACATGACGTGGGACGGGATGATCTGCTTTGAAAGTACTTGATTGGCTCCTTTTCGCTGCCGTCGAACGTATTATGGAACTCAACCTGTGGAAAAATACGCCGCGTCCTGTGCTCAGTAAAATTGTACAAGGTGCCAGAGTTGGCCAGCTGCCGAAAGAGTTTTTAACAACAATGGCTTGATTGGCCACATCAGCTCAATTATAGAGTTGCAATTTGTTCACTCATCGGTGCTTCGAACCGCCAGCCTGAGAGGAAATGATATGATTTCCGCGAGCCGAGGCAAGCGAGATGCTATAGTTCTTCTCGACATGACCTGACGTAGCTCGCGTCATGAAATGCGAAGCACGGGGCTCGAGTTTCAAGAAACCACATAAAGATCGACAGATCTCTGAGATGCAAAAGCGCGCAAAATGAAAATTCTAACGCTAGAAATAGTGTTGGATTTATAAAAAGGTACAGTGTTTTGTCACTGTTCCAACTAAAAGAAAACATAAACAGACACTATAATCAAACGTTCTGGATCAAAGTGCACTGTGCGCACTGATGTTCAATTTTACATTTCTGGCCTACAGTGAAATATATGAACATGGTTAAAACGCGCGCGCAAAGAGACGAGGACAAACAGGGAAGGAACACAGAACACAGACAAGCGCGCACTCACAACTCTAGTATATTAAGTAAAGAAAAGAAAGATGAAGCACAATATTTTACAGGGGACAACGGCACCAGGGGGTAAACAGTTCAGTCGCAGTCAAATGTTCGCAAGAAGGCAACTTCTTTTTCGCTTAAAGCTACCGACGGCTGACTAACGCAGCGATCGGCCAGGCTCAAGATGGTGAACGCCTCGAGCACCTCGCGCGTTTGTTTTTCTTTAAAGCGGCCAATGATTGATGTTTTTTCTAACGATGGTGTGCACGTACAAGTCTTACAGTGCACCGAAAGGTGACCTCCTACAGTGGATGTTAAAGAAAGTTTGTGCTCTCGTAGACGGTCATTCAGACACCGTCCCGTCTGTCCCACATAGCATCTTCCACATGAAAGAGGAATGCTATATACAACGCCCGAGGAACAGGTAACAAAAGGCCGCGCATGTTTTTTGTGGCACGTGTTTTTTGATAATTTTTCTGCTTTTTCACGAACCTTAGAACAAATTTGTCGCATTTTTTTAGGGGCTGATAGTACTACGGGCACACCATACCTACTTGCCACTTGTTTCAGATTATGTGATATTTTGTGTAGGTATGGCAAAACCACCACCCGGTTTTTGTCAACGGGGCGCCTAGTTTTTTCACCCCTTTTACATTCTTTACCAGCGTTCCTATCACTTCAATTAAGACCTGATTCGGGAACCCTGAAGATTTTAGTCTATCGATTTGGCCCAAGAAACTCCGGTGAATGGCATGGAAACACGACTTTTTTAGGGCTGAAGTGAGGCAAGAGATAGCAATGCCTCTCTTCACTACCTTGGAGTGTGAGGATGTGTAGTGAAGAATACCTTTTTTGGAACGTGGTGAGAATGACCAGCACAAGTGATCGGCGTGCAATGAGAGCAAAAGGTCTAAGAATTGCAACGCCCCTTCCTTAGGCTTCTCAAAAGTAAAGGTGAGCCCAAAACCGCACGTATGAAAAATGTCCATAATCGTAGTAACCAAATCTTGATCCGCAGTCTTTTTGTACAGTAAAAGAAAATCATCTACATATCTGAACACGTTGGTAACAGGTGTGGACTTAATAGCTAAGGCAATAGCACGGTCAATCCTAGCAAGAAAATATCACTTAAGACTGGTGCGACACAAGACCTAATACACACCCCCGATTTTTGTAAAAATACCCCGTTTTGCCATGCCGACGACTGTGCGAATTTAAATAAGCAGCGTGCAGTTCATAGACGCATCTATTCCAACACAGAGTATTCACCGCATTCATTTAAACGTTCTCACTACCTGCAATTCTCAGTAACCATGGCATTGCCAAATCTTGCCTCACTTCAGCCTAATAAAGTACGTGTTCATGCCATTCACCAGTTTCCTGGATAATCGATAGACTAAAACGATTCCCGGATCAGATTAATTGAGTGATAAGGCACTGGTAAGTGTAAAAGTCGAAAAAACTTAGGCGCCTCGTTGCAAAACCAGGTTAATACCTGCACTCATAATCTGAAACAAGTGGCAAGTCAGAGATGGTGTGCCCGTATACTATCAGCCTAAAAATGCGACAAATTTGTTCAAGGTTCGTGAAAAAACAGAAAAATTATCAAAAAACACGTGCCACAAAAAACATGCGCGGCCTTTTGTTACCTGTTCCTCGGGCGTTGTATATAGCATTCCTCTTTCATGTGGAAGATGCTATGTGGGACAGACGGGACGGTGTCTGAATGACCGTCTACGAGAGCACAAACTTTCTTTAACATCCACTGTAGGAGGTCACCTTTCGGTGCACTGTAAGACTTGTACGTGCACACCATCGTTAGAAAAAACATCAATCATTGGCCGCTTTAAAGAAAAACAAACGCGCGAGGTGCTCGAGGCGTTCACCATCTTGAGCCTGGCCGATCGCTGCGTTAGTCAGCCGTCGGTAGCTTTAAGCGAAAAGAAGTTGCCTTCTTGCGAACATTTGACTGCGACTGAACTGTTTACCCCCTGGTGCCGTTGTCCCCTGTAAAATATTGTGCTTCATCTTTCTTTTCTTTACTTAATATACTAGAGTTGTGAGTGCGCGCTTGTCTGTGTTCTGTGTTCCTTCCCTGTTTGTCCTCGTCTCTTTGTGCGCGTTTTAACCATGTTCAACGTTTACCAACTCGCCCAGCTTACCACTCTTCTACAGTGAGTTATATGTTTAGTTACAGCGCATTGCAAGTCACTTCCAGCTCAACAAAAGCTGCCTCTGAATATACGTCTTGAATATATTGTGCCGAAAAATACTTCCGTTGGAATTTTACGCGTCCTAATATATCTAGCGCAGATTACCTGTTTACACTTGTCCTTCCTCCGCAAATCATTACAATCAGCTGGAGAGATTGGCATCGAGAGAGACAAAGGCCATTTTGATAATCTAGATATTCATTTGAAAATATTAACCGAATGTAGATTTTGACTGAGCAAGAATGGCCAATAAGAGAGCCATTCCTGTAATAGTTCTTGTTACAAAAACAAACACGCAAAATGACAATATTATTAAATTTTTGTTTAATCCTACTAGCAGAGAGCACGTCCTTCACAAAGGCTTGGCAGGTTTCATTGTAGTGAACATGAAAGTAAATTTCGGAGTACTGTCCATAGAGGAAGCCTTCCCTGTTTAATGCAGTTTTGTTTATAATATGGCGTGTTTTATCTTCGGTTAATAGTACTCTTGCAATTGTTTTACATGGACTCAACCTATGTCCACTTTCTGCAAAAAAAAAGATGTAAACAAAACTGTGAAAATACATGCATGGGCACCTCGGTCTAAAGTCTCCAATGATTTTCTCTTTCGTTTGACGAATTCTGATTATGGTTAACAGGTTCATGAGGCGCATTCAATGAGGTTACGACCTCTGTAGCTAAAGCTTCAGGGTCTGGTTTTATGCTTGGTATTTAAACTTCAGTTAAAAGGAATACTTATTTAACTATGTATTTATTCATTGATTGACTGATTGATTCACGCACACTCAAGGGAAATCATCACACATGAAAATATAGTGTTCAATTAAAGTGCCATTCGTAGTACAGCATCCGCGGCCACATTTACCCCGAGACACAAAGCAAATAATGAATTTAAACTTCGCTGTCATAACATGTTGCGTTACATAACACAGTGAGCGATAAAATAGCCGCACACAGGGTGTCAAAGGTTTTATAGATTCTTTGGAAGAAAAACGCTGGAGGACAAATTTCAACAGTTCGCTCACGCCCTTATATTAGACCAAAACGCAAAAAAATAGCTAATTTTAGAATTCCTCCTTAGCGAAACACAAAAATGCATTCTTTAAATACTATTATTTCCTTTAAAGTAAATTTTTATCTTTTTATTTCCGCCCATTTATATTATACTCGTCATTGCTCCTTCTAGGTAAAATGTTTATTAGTAATTCTTTTTTAAACAATACGAACATATGCTCTCACCCGAATGTTTTGTAAAGTAAGAGGTGTAGCAACTTCGTTCCCGAAATGTGCGCAGCGTGATGCTCAGAGAGCCGATCTAAAAAAACCTTTGAATCCGAGCAGTTCCAGCCATGCTTCAATTTGAGATTATTTGATACACTGACAAGACAACGAATTCGCTGCCCAGCACCACAAGACGTTGTAAGTGTTTGTGTCAGCCGAAATTGCGTGGCAGGAAGCTGGGGCAGCGGGTAATATCGAGTTCTCTTTAAACGAAGGTAGAAATGCCAATAAAGATTGATCTAAATTACAATAACTTTTCTAAACTTGCTGTGAATAAATCGTGTACTTTTAAGAAAGACAGGCGGCAATTAAAAAAAATATTTTCGCACGACGACGCAAAACAGCCTTCGACACCAAAAAATCACCGATATCATGTTCACTATTTAAAAACCTTTCTTGCGGCATTGTTTTAATCATAACTCAAATTGATCAACGATAATTATTAACAAAAGAAAAGCTTCAGTAAAGTGGTTAGTTGGGCGACTTGGTAATGATTGAACATGGTTAAAATTGCGCACGAACAGAAAGGAACAGTGAAAGGGAAGAGAGACGAGACAAGCGCTTCTCTCTTCTCTCTTCTCTCTTCTCTGTTCCTTTCTGTTTGTGCTGCAATTTCAGCCATGTTCAGACAAGCTTCAGTCAGCACGTTTATTTGCTTGCGTTGACATGGTTACTGGAGCCATTGCGGAAGAAGAAACCCGAACTCTTAACTTCCATGCAGTTAGCTCATTGTGACGGTGATCTAGCTCATATAAATTAGGAGTTTTCGAGGAATTCTCTAAGCCGTTACCAACATCTACTCAATTCACCGAACACAGCCCTTCTGAAATCTTCGGCGTTTACAACAATAACGAATATCCAGTAAGGAAAAAAAAATTGCTATCATTTACGATTTACATCACAACGCTAGAAAATTACTTTAAGATATGCCATAAACTAGATTTTTGGAATGTTTTCGGCAATGTCACCATCGTCTTACGAAGTGACTATCTTCTCAAGAATAGTTTTCGGAAAGCCTCAGACCTCAGCCATAAAGCAGCGAAAACCGTACTTTGTTTTCACTGGTGCCATTCCCGGAACAGTCATTTCACAGTTATATGCTAAGCATGGAGTGCAATAATATTGAAACTCGAATGCGTTTCATTAAACTATTTAAGTTTCGAATAAACAACTTTAAAAAGCTGAAGCAGCAGTGTTGAAACTCAGTGAGTAATTAAAAATGTATTTTGTAAGAACGCTAAATTGAGACGGCATGGATACAGAATGGATGCCCATACAAATATGCTCTATGGTCGTCCATGGAACATTATGTGGCAGGCTATCACCCCATATGGCCCTCTATGGTTCGGCTATAAAAATCTATAAATACAGCTACAGCCAGCTAAAAAAATCTACGGCCCTGTTTCTAAAGACTGGGAACCAATAAATTTTCTTTACCCGCCTATAGAAAATTCTATGGTCCTGAGCCTAAAGACTGGGAACCAAAAAAGTTCTTTACCCGCCTATAGAAAAATTATAGGCCCCGTGCTCTAAGGACTGGGAACCAATAAATGTTCTTTACCCGCCATAGAATATACTATGGCCCCGTGTCTAAAGACTGGTAACCAAAAATTTTCTTTACCCGTCTATAGAAATATTTAGTGGCTCTGAGTCAAAAGACTACGAACCAATAAATTTTCTTTACACGCCTATAGAAAATAACTACCGGCACTTACTTCTTTAGGGGCGAAGCTCCTTAAGGCGTGGGTCTGTCCCTCCTCGTTGTGGGTATGTAGCCACTTCGAGGTTTAGTTTATGAATGGCTCAAGAGATGGCGTGTTCCGGAATTAACTTTATGTAGAGATGACAGATGGCGCTTAGCTCATGTTGCGGAGCGGAGAGCGCGCAAGGCGGCGGCAGCGCGCGCTCGCAGACAGAATCCAGCCGTGCGAGAGCGAGAGGCCGAAGCATGTCGTCAGGCTGCGCGTCGACGCCGCCAAGATCCGGCCGTGCGAGAGCGGGAAGCCGAATCGCGTCGTCAGTCTGCTCGGCGACGCCGCCAAGATCCGGCCGTACGAGTGGGAAGCCGAAGCGGCACGGCAGCGTCGCCAAGATCCGGCCGTACGAGAGCGGGAAGCCGAAGCGGCACGGCAGCGGCGCCAAGAGGATCTGCAGAACGTCAGGGAACGGGAAGCGGCAAGAAAGCGCGCGTATCGGCAGGCAGACCCCGATGCAGCGAGAGCTCGTGAGGCGTCTGCAAAACGCATCAGGCGAGCTCAGCCCGAAGGTGCCGACGCGCGGTTTAAGCGAGACTTTCTAGACGTTTCGTTCGGCCATAGCTGTGGTGTGTGTGATAGATTGTGGTTTGTATACACACACACACAGTGTTTCTCACGTCTTTACATGGCGATGAGTGGGCGAATTAACGGAAGAATCGCTGGTTTACCGACGATTCACTCCGGAGCTTCGCCCACTCATCATCATTCACCACGTGGATATGCTGTGACTTTTTTATAGAAGCTACTCCAGGTTAGAAAATTAACGCAAGACTAAATTTCTGTAATACCGGTGACAAAGCATGACGCAATATATGTTATCTGCTGTTGCAACGAGTAGTGAAGACCAGTAATATCGTATGTTTGAAAAGTTCATCGAAATACTTGAGCAACAATTAAAATTAAATATTACCCCCAAAAGTGAAAATAGATTACACTGGCACTTGAACACTGCAATCAAGCAATAGCTGGATTGCAATCTTCAGCAACAGTGTACTGCATTTCATCACTGTATTGCCAACACGATTCGTAAATTATTAAAAATACAATTAATAAATTTTAGTTAATTAGCCTAATGGTCTATTTGCTTCTTTCAGGCTGTCGAATTAAGAGATGGGGACTATTCCAAGAGACAATTCAAATAATGTTTATAAGTATGAGTAATATTTGCTCCGCCTTTCCGTGTTTACGCGACAAATGACGGCAGTCACCGGCCAAGTCGGATTCAAAAATAAGATTGCCATATATAGAGATAGTGCGAACTTCACGTACGTAGAGAGGGTGGGTGTTCGATGCCGGGTGCGTTGTTGATGTTGTGTGGGGTGTTGTTCTGCTTGTGGTTTGTGTATTTTGTGTGTTCAGTGATGTATATGTATCTACCTAAGCGTTCAGAAGTCTGAGGGAACTTGAATATATTTTTTTTAGAGTGTGCTGGCTAAAGAGAGCCATAGGAAGACCCTATACAGCCTTCTTTAGCTGACCATATAAACGGCTAAAGACAACAAAGGAAAAGCCATAAGCAGCTATACCATGCTGGCTATAGTGTGCCAGCCATTAGAAAAGCTAAAGAGCGCTATGGCTGGACAGTGATAGGGCCATAGACAAAGCTAAAGCAGCTTATAAAGACGACCATAAAAAATGCTAAAGACAGCCATAAAATTTTTTTAGCCAATTGGGCCAAATAGCTAAAGCCGACCATACAAAGGGTTTTTTATAGCCGACCATATGATATTTTTGTATGGGAAGCAAAGAACTCTTTCGCAAGAGAGTCACGTATAGGATTTAAGAATCAACCTTTCCACAAACTACAATAAAGGTGTAGGTTTCTTAAGATAAACAAAGTTTACATATGAACCGAATGTTTCGGCTGTATGGTCTGCAATTTCTGCATCGCAATAAAACCATATGGATATATCTACATTCATCTTCGTAAACACGCATACAATCATGAAACGGTATGAAATATATCAAGCAAGTACTCTCTCGTTAAACAAAAAGGTGCGATATTTTGTGACAGCACTCCCATCATTAAAAAACTATACGCTTTACGCTTTTCTTCTCGTATTAGGTGATGGTGCAGTTATTTTGTATTTTGGTAAAGGAAACTGCGCGTCGCCTGGCCCGCTATGACGTGTCTCGCATTAAGCGAATCTCTGCATCTAGCAACTGGACATTCCAGATTCAAAGGGGCTGCAACAGGACAGCGGTTCTCTCCCGCTCATGTGACACATGCAATCTAGCGGAATGTTCAATGCTCGATCATCTCTATATGTGCCAACAGCTTTGAAAGCTACAAAAAGACATAGCAGGTGTACATGGGTCGCTTGTGTAGTAGTATTAAACAGAAATTTGGGGACTTGCACTAATAGGTAGAGCATAATACACCTTAAATGCTATCCAACAAACTAAATTGACAAGCAGCTGAAACCCTTCAAATACATAGTAAATAACACTCTCCTATTTCCAATCACTGATAGGTAGTGCAGAAAACAATTAATATTGAACTGTGTCTCAAGCATTCTATTATTGAAAATGCCATCGATTGAAACAACATTTAGAGCGACAATATCTCACATAAAGCACTGGCAGATATCAAGTTTTCTCTCCCTAAGAGAAAAAGTTTAAAGTTTCTGATTTTGGTGTAGTTAGGTCAAAGGGAAAGCAATTGTGTTTTACATTCTGCAAAGTCTGAATTCACACTAGGCGTGCGGTGTGGTACATTACTTTGCTGCTGACCGGTTAGTAACAGCATTGTACACAATCCAATCTCAGAAAAAATCACCACGCTACTGAAGACTTTTCCAGTAACCCAGTATGAAAAAACATGGTCGTATATCCCTCATCGTCATTGGTTCCTCCCCAATGTCACGTTTTGATATTCTTTCCCGTTTCACGGATCGGTTGAATTCTGCCATCAACTTGTAACTTTCGAAGAAACCAGCCTCAAAGGCCTGAATTAAATGATTCCCAATGGCCTTCCTGTACGGAGATGTGCAACTAATCATGGGACCTGTGACAAAAATGGGAAGGAATGATTACAGTTCAATGTATCCTTGCGGGATGAGCTGGTTTTTGAAAACTTCCGTCGAGTTCAAGGCTCCTTCGAGAAAGATAAAAGTGTCCTTTCCCTGTGGCCTAACCTTTACTCTACCAGACGGATCTAGGCACTCGGCTGCCGGTCTTACGCGGATGCCCGTTTCGATTTGAATTTTCTCCACGAAGTCTTCGGCAGAAGTGAGGAAACGTACATTGAATCCCAAGGGAGCCGGACCCCGTCCAGTCGTAAACTCAATAACTTGTCCATCAGGAGGAACGTTCCACAGCAAAGATATAAGTGTACCTTTGAATCCGGTTGAAAGTACCATTAAAGCAAGGGACCATATTCCTAGAATGATTCTAAGCGGCTGGTTTTGAACGTTGTCCGCGTTGAGGTGGTAGCTCTGTTGCAGCAGTGAAGCCGCAAAGAGAGCAATCAAACTTTAAACATTTGCCACGTTTCGCAGAGAATTTGAGGTGATGACGAAACTTCCTAGAACGCAAACAGTAAGGGATCCAAAGAGGACAAGCCAGACGCCCGCAGTAAAGGAGCAAGAGGAGCACCATTTCTCCCGGCAAAGGAACTCGGTCCTTCACGAAAAACACAAAACCAACACTCTCGTAGGAGCAGGGAGCGTACAAGTTGGGAAACAAAGATAGCCTATCTACAAACGAGGGCGAGTACAAGAGCATGGTTGGATCTCTCAAGGCTTTTAGAGACAGGAAAGTATGTTGTTTCTCGCCGTAGTTAAAAATGGGGACGGCTTTGAATGAAGCCTTCCTGTGAACTATTACCTTTTCCAGTACCCCGAATTTGTGACTGCCGCAAAAGTTGGGTTGGCGGCACAAAACAGTTATCTTGGTGTTCCGAAGACGTTTGTCCTTGAAGAGCTCACGGGGATCCACCTTCCGTCTGCAGTTGAGGCACTTGACCTGGTGATTTCCAGTCAGCAAGATTTTACGATTTCGACGAAAAAATACGAATACACCACCCCTTGGTTGAACCAAATTTTGTACTAGGGGGTCATTCTGGAGTTCCAGTCAGCATTGGTAGGAATCCTCATGTCCGTGCAAACAACGTACACGTATTTCACGTAATGAGTAGAGGCCGGATCTTTAGGCAAATGCCTATCTTGTTCCTTTGGTCCCTATCGTGCCTTTTCTACATATGAGCACGAATCATGAGTTAAGAAGCGTTTCAGAGGTAGTTTTAGAGTGCATATAAATGCCTATTTCGGCGTTTGAGCCTAAATTACCGTTTCCGCCTATAAATGCCTATGAATGCCTATTTTTCCTTCGCTAGCCAAAATGACGTGTTCTGTTTAGTTTCAATTTGAAACGAACTTGTTTTTCATCTTGCTGCGATGCATGGCAACAGGCTGCTCCAATCTCTGTCACGAGATCCATTACAAACATCGTTGTTTTTTCTTCACGCCTGTAAGCCAAGGTGCAAATGGCGCCTTCCTTCTAGTAGAAGGCCCTTGACACCCTTCCCCACGCATCGTCTTTCTTTTTTATTTCTTGCCGCGCTCTCTTGCTTTCTCCCTCTTTCGCCTCGCCCGAGAGAAGCGGGTTTTGTTGTCTTTATTCATGTCGGGCAGTCTGAGCCCGGGAGCTTCTTGGAAACTGGATGTCTGAGTATGGATGCTGCTGTACTCCGTTTCACCCTAAATGGACCTCAGTGGATGCTGCGAGAGCGTCCCAGCCAGTCCAGGGCTGGGAAAGTGGCATGTGACCTGGAGTCTCCGCGTGTCGCCCGCCCAGCTGGAGTAGTACTGGATTGACTGCGATGGCTCGTCCTATTCGCTGCCAGTTCATTGGAACATCGGGAACCGAAAAGCTTTTATTTTCTAGTGAGCGAGCGCGTGTCTGTGTGCTGTGTGGGTGGGTGCCAGCCTACATGTGAGGTGAAGCATATAGGAAGCCGTGGTTTTCTTCGTTCTTTCGCTTTCGCTGCCCGAAGCTTCTCACAATGCTAAGAAAGAGGATCCCAAAAAACGTGCTGATTCGGAAATGAACCGCAACATTCCCTTTGCTACTCGACCGACGGGGATATGGTCTTCGTAAACCATGTGGAAAGCAGGTAAGAAGACATCCTAGGTACCTTGCTTCGGAGAAAACCAAAACTTGATCGAGCGACAGTTTAGCAAATGAAAATGAAACCACGGTTTCATCGATTGACGTTGTAGCGAACGGAAGCTTCGTTTCCCGTGATCGACATCGAGGGGTAACCGCACCAGTTTAAAAGACTAGCTCGTCACCGCCGAAAAACAGCCTACTTGCTAAAACGTCCTTCGTTCATATGATATGTACAAAAAAAAAACACCCGCATTTTTATTAAAGAGATTGTGTAGATGGATTTATTTAATGAAAGGTTTACTCGTCTATCGGTTGGTGAAGAATTTCCTGCGCAAAGTCCACAAACTTGCTACAAACTGTGTCTCCCTCCCCCGCGGCCGAGACAGGCACATAGATTTGTAATACAGGAGTTTTCTGACTCCTGGCATGACCCTCCAAAAACACTTTAAGTACTTTTTTTATTCGACGGATACCAGTCAAACACAATGTTTTTGTCGAAATTTATTAGCCCCGAGAACGAGCACAGCCGTTGCTGTGGTTGCAGCGTTCTGATTGGTTGCTGTGTAGTCTCGCGTGACGTCACATTGAGAAAAGCGACCTTGTTCCCGTGAGGTTAGGATCACCGAGTTAAACTGTACGCACAGTATTCAAAGACGAAGCACAAAGAATATCTCGAAGTTATCATCACCCATTACACGGACCGTTCGCCAAGGTGACTCAGGGAAAATAATCTCCGTGACGTCCTGTGAGAGGGACCACCAAAGGGAGCTACGCGAACATCTTGAAGCTAATTGAAATTCTACTTAATAAATGAACTATACTCATGTAACAAGACAACACGCACAGTGTCTTTCTATCGGGTTACTGATCTCCAGTACGTGCTTTTTACCTCCCGTCATAGTTTGGTTGGGCGTGTACAGTTGAAACTCACGCTGGGGGCGAGGCAACTGAACTACCCCTCATCTTGCGAGTCATAATCGATAGACCAACTATAGAGAGAGTGAATAGCGCGCAGTGTCTTACGATGCCCCCCATAACTAGCAGACACCCAATTCGGGCACCATTCGTAGTTCACCCAACAGCCCTGCGTCCTCTTACCTAAGCGGCTGATCGTCTCGCAAGAGGAGCTTCGGCAGTGGGAGCATATGGCAGCTGTGTGCTCTGACGCTGCTGGCGTGACAGGGTCAAGAACGAGCGCGGAAGCTCCTCCCACCTGCTTCCACTTTAGTGGAGTGCGAACGCTGGAGAGGAGGTGACCTCCTCTCCACCGTTTGCTCCGCTTATGTGGGAAGGTGTTGAGTAGTTTTCACTTCGTTCCTTACCTGTCACCAGCTGAAACCTGAACGAACTTTCACAATGAGTAGGCTTTTTCACTCATTGTAAAACACGTAAATATTTGGAGGGTCGGTATATTTAAAGGTATTACGAATATATTTCTTAAAGCCTTCCCCGCTCAGGACGGCGCACTACGCTTTTCAACATATCGTAATGTTGTTTTTCACAGATTCCCTGCGAGAAGAAGTGCCACCTGGCACAACATAAAAAAACAGCAGGACATCAAGCCAACGCATCTAGGCAGTCATTTTTGAGAGAAAACCCCACGGATGGAAAGAAGGACGCCTTCCACTTGGACCTGTGCGAAGCCTTAGTCGCAGCTAATATTCCTTGGGCGAAAGTAGAAAACCCAGTTGTTTGTTTTAATTTTTACAAAAATACTCAAGTCATACCGTACCGTCGGAGTCGACTCTGCGAAAAAACTACCTGCAGCTCATGTGCAAGGAAACACTGAAGAAAAATCAGAGATGGACTTGGGGACTCGTGCATTGGGGCTCGGTAGACGAAACGAAAGATGCGACTGGACGCTTTGTCGCGCACCTAGTAGTTGGGGTGCTTGCAGCAGACGAAAGAACAACGCCTTTCTTGTGTGCTCCAAGATGCCAGAGAGAACAAATGGGGAGGCAGTGGCGCTACTTTGTCAACGCGTCCTTGAAGGTGCTATACCCTACCGTAGTGGTTCTCAGCCATTGATGTTTCGCGGATCCCTTGTGGATCGGTGGAGATGATGGATGACCCCGTTCGCGGTGGGGGGAAGGAATCGTATAGGTTGATTAGGGTAGCGATTTAATAAATGGATATAAGTAAGGGCTAGTGTGAAGTAGACTTCTCTGTTTGACCGATTCACGAGAAGACTCACCCAAAAATAAAAACGTTTCTTCACAATCTGAGAAAAGACAACTTTTATTTCCGGGCTTGATCTGAGGCTGGGCTTCGCGGACCCCCACTTGAGGACCACTGTGAGAACCACTGCCCCACAGGATTGAAAACAGCAGGGTGTTGCTACTTTAAACAGATGCGGCGACTTATATGCACACAGAGCTACCCCTCCTCCCAGAAGACTTTCTATACGCGGATGTTGCACGTCACCTGCCTCGCCCACGTCATTGACCGCATTTGCGAAAAGCTAAGAAAAACATTTCAAACATGCAAACGATCTCGTTGCTGCTGTGAAGGCTGTGTTCCTTAAGTTACCATCTTGTGTTTGTGGATTTAAGCAACAGCTACCGGGGAGTAGCTGCTCCTTCCACCAGAACTCATTGTGACGCGATGGGGAAGGTGACTTAAAGCTGGGGAGAATTACAGTAGTAACTTTGCTGGTGTGAAGATTGGTCATTAACGGGTTTTCAAGCAGGCGATAATGTCTCAGTCAGAAAGGCTCAAGATGTCCTGCGCGAGGACACCCTCGAAGGTCACCTGGCGTATTTGTGCTCCACTTTAACGGTTCTGGCGGACACAATCAAGAGCTTGGAAGGTGCTGACGAAATTCTGGCTTCGAACAGTGGGCTCATTTCGAACGTTCAAGAACGAGCCGACGCCGTCCCCGCAGGCCCCGCTGCTGTACAAGTCGTTTTAAAGCTTCAGTCCGTCTTGAGCAAAAATAGTTGTTTTTTCTATTTATAGAAAGTCTCGAAGGTTCTCACCGGGGAACACTCCAGGGTATCCAAAGGGCGTAGAAGCATAAAATATTCCTAAGCACAAGTACGCCCCACTCACATCAGTAAACGTGGAATCGCTCTTTTTAGCGTACAAACTGGTTCTACGCGACAAGTGACAGAAGTTTGAACCCAAGAATCATGAGATGGTGCTTGTTTGCTATTGTTTTCATAATTCTTCCCATTGTTTCTAGTTAGACCTCAGTGCAGCATGAGACAGCTTAGTACCGGTGTGGGCTTGAGTCGACTTTTTTTTCTTCAAATATGAAATAATTAATTTGTAATTCGCATTGTACCACTTCATTCGGTATTTCGTTGAATGGCAGAGGCCCTAGATGCGTTCAAAAGCACTCTGCGAATAAAAACTAATTGCGCCTATAAATGCCTATTACGAAGTTTTAGTGCCTTTTATAGGCCCCTAAAAGTGGCTTTTTTACTGCCTAAACATCCGGCCTCTAGTAATGAGTAGTGAAGACGTCGTGTCTTAGTCTCCACTGCGTCGACTTGCAGACTGGAATGAGCATGATGTAGCGGTCCTTTTCCACCGCTTGGCACTTCCAGGAGGCGCAGAGTGTTTGAGATGTGCTCAGAATTCTGCTGGAAACTGGCGCTTGTTTGAGAACGCGTGTCAGGAGAAGTGACTCGTCTATTCCGAATTCTGGAGGCACAGCAATGTCCATGAACGGAGGAAACTGAACGATCTCTTTCCAGAAAGGGCGCTCATCATTGGCTGTCTTTGTAGCCACAGTGGCTACAAGGTACAAGGTAAAAACTAGTTCCTGCAGATGCATCTTCTCTCACGAAAGGCAAGCGTAGGTGAGATAACTAGCTTTCACTCATACCGAGTCGTGTATCTTCCAGTAATAATACGCCAGGGTCTCCTTTATAAAGCATCCCCAGTCAATTCAACGCTCACCCTTTTAGACACGTGCGGTTCACCGATTGGCTATCACTGTATCGCAGTACGATCACGTAGTACCGGCGTCCAATCGCAGCTGCACATCAGTATGATGTAGAGCAAAGTTATTGGGTGTTGAAATCTTTGACAAAAACTAAAAGCCACTCTTGTTTTGAGAATGTTTTGTTCAATAAAATGCTTCTGACGCTTTCATCACCCACAGTTTCTTTCTCGTATCGCGATCGTCGAACCATCACGCCCTAATGTCGGAACAGGCAAATACTAGAGTCGTTCAGACCCTGGGTGAAAGTGCTTCAAAGTTCGTTCGGGTAAGTGTGATTTCTTAGATGCGGGGATAGCGTGCCGTGACGTGGATGTAGACTTCATAGCCCAGAGTGTCATATTGTCGATATGTGAGCATTTCGATCTCTTGGAACGTAAATAAACACATACTTACGGTGTCACGTTTAGCATGAAATCACCTTTATTTGCGAAGTCGCTTTTGGTAAAGTTAGCTCGTCTGATGCCGATTTAATTCAAGTAATGCTTAGGACCCAGGGCATCGGTCTTACTGTGGTGTGTTGTCGTCCGTTCATATATAAATACTATTAGTCTAACCGCATTGACGACAACGACAACTAAAGCGATGTGTTGTGGGCCTTGCTGCTGGTATGCGTAACCCATTATATGCATGTTTTTTTTTCTTCTTCCGGTAAATAAGTAACAAGTACGAATTTTCTAGGACACGAAAAGAGTAACATATTTTCGTTCATTTTTTCTCTTTCTAAGGAGGATGAGGAATTTTTTTTAACTTTTAGCACAAAAAGTATTATTCTCTACGGCAGTTGCCTGACATGACGGGAAGCTACTCGCGGTCAGGGTCCTCACCGACGCATACACAGCTGGCGTCCCCCAAAATATCCGGGCACCTTGGGTCAAACCAAGGCGACTCTAGTCACGAAGAGGATTTATATAGCACTTCAGCAATAAGTAAAAGAAACAACATACATGTCGCTCTTTGACAAGCTTGTTTTCCACAGAGCTCGGTGTTTACTCAAAACAATGACTGGGGACTGGATTCTTTATGTCATTTTCTTCTTAGCTGCATATAATGGTCCCCGGCAATATGGTCCCTAGCAAAATGACGACCGGATAAAATGGTCCCAGACAAAATGTTTCCAAGCGCCAACCCTGGTAAATGATCCCAAGTGAACTTGTTGACACTTGGGCACTCTTTGGTAGTTCTAGGGAACTGCTACTCTGAAGCATCATTCGAGACACGTGTAATGTACATTTTAACGTATTTATATTTTTATGATGCATCATAAGAAAGAACTCAGGAAGCCCAACACTGAATGAAAGGTCTAATATCGCTGGCGTGTTTCTACGGCTCTCCGCATAAATCAGGGTACGGCACAAGGCTGGAACCTTCAAGTCGCTGCACAAATGCACACGCGCACATTAAAAGCGCGAGGTCACGATGCACTCTCTGCGCTCAATCGGGCTAACTGGTAATAACTTGCACACAAAAACACTATTTGTACGTTTTTTTACAGCACTGATTGATTGATACCATCAGCTTGTACCTTCGGCTGCACAGTAACTTAAGTTAAACATAATATACGTGTGGAAGGAAATAATCACATTTAGTGACGAAATATATTTGAATTTTAAAGTTAGCGCAATGAAGCTGCAAAAGGGATATTTAATTTATACATACTGCAGCCCAAGTGTGGCAATGGCAATAGTGGGAGCTATACACAGACGGTCCAGACATCACTATGGACCACTGTCAACGGCACGCTGAAATTCATCTAGTTGTAGTGACCAGATGTTTCCTGGTAACAAATTCCAGTGTTGAATGGTGTGAGCAAAAAAACTGTATTCAAACATATCAGTACGAGGATGAAAAGTTGCAATGTTTAATTCGTGGTGGCTCCTGGTTGCGGTTGGCTTGAGAAACTTTATTTAGCTATCTAAAGAGCCAAAACGTGATGAGTTAATCATGAAATACAAAGACTTAGGCTCTAAATATTACGACGCCCAGAAAGAAGCCTTAGGCATAACACGGGAAGGTTAGAAGAAGGAGAAAAGTTTCTGTCATACCGTTCTGATTTCGTTTGAACTGATTCGACTTTATTTAAAACAGACTGTTTGTAGGGAAACCAAACAATATAACCATATTCAAGGATGGGTCGAATCAAAGTTTAAAAGTTAGAAGCTTAGTATCTTGAGGTGCCACACGTAAGGTACGCCGCAGGTATCCAAGTATTTTAAGAGATTTGTTACATGTCGTATCAATGTGCTTAGACGAAGGTCAATCTGGCGTCAAAAGAAGCCAAGATATTTATGTTAAAAAACTCTTCCTAGGCATAGCCCGTGAAATGAATAATTAAACACAGAAGGTGATAACACCTAGGAAAGGTCATAAGAACGGCTTTACGAAAGTTTAGGGTCATTTGCCAGATTTTACACCACGTACGAAAATTCATAGAAGAATTGTAAAGGGTTATATGGCCATCCGAGGAGTTTATCACCTGATATAGTACGCAGTCGTCAGCGTAAAGTCATATCTTAGAGGAAATATACCATGGCAAATAATTGATGTATAACAAGAAGAGTAGCGGGTCAAGAACTGATCCTTGCGAAACACCTGATGATACATCAACGAACTAGATTATATGAGTTAAACTAGACAAACTGTGACCGACGAAACAAAAACTGTATATCCAGTTGACCAGGTGACGATTATTTAGAGTTAGTTTAAGCTTGTGTAGAAGTTAAGAATAAGGTAATTTGTCGAAAGACTTTGAAAAATTTATAGATATCGCATCAACTTGACTACCGATATCATGAACAAATTCTGTTAGTTGTGTCATAGTACTATAACCGCGTCGTAAACCATGTTGGAAATTGCCTAAAATATTGGTATTTTCGTGAAACTCTATAACATGCCTGTAGAAAATATGTTCCAATAATTCGCATGTAAGTGACGTTATAGAAATTGGTCTTTAGTTCGACAGTGATTGTGAGTTGCCGGATTTGTATACGGGAATGATTTTAGCGAGTTTCCAAGATGAAGAAACTGTGGCCGTTGACTGTGATTTCTGAAAAAATAACCGTGAGATAGCGACTGCACCAAAGTGTGCAGTCCGTAAATGAATAGATGAATTAGGAATGTCATCAGGAGGAGGACTTTTTTTAATATCTAACTTCAAAATCAGGTTTAGTATACCCCAAACGTTCACATCTATGTCGTCAACCGCAGACTGTGAAACATGAATAAAAGAAGGAATTTCGAAATTATCATCTGTAAATACTGACTGAGAGTACGTATTGAACGCTGTAGCGATTGTCAGTGCGTCCATGGTAGTCAGGTTGTTAATTATAAACGAGTTTGATGTCGTGATGTCTGTTAAAATAGATTTCAAAAATTTTCGAGGGTTGCTTTTTATTAAGTTTTGCGATGTAACACGAAATAGAAGTCTTTCGCAGAATTAGTCTGAAGTCGGAGTTCCTCCTTAGCTTAAATAAACTGGGCAGTTTTTACAGGATCAGCGCAACGTTTTCCACGCCTCAGTCTGCCGACACGTCGCGATGAATGCAATAATTCTCTTGTTATCCAAGAAGTGACAATGTAATTTGTTCTAGTTTTGAGTGGCGCAGATCGCTGGATACACGATTTAACCAAGTCTTCAAAAATGTAACGAGTACATTCACGTCACTGGAAATACAGAGTTGTTCAAACACTTCAAAGGAATAGCTTAATTAGTCAATTATGGACACGTCATCGGCAGCGTTAAAATCAGGAAAAGTGTGGTAAACAAAACGTGTTTTAGGAACAAAATTTGCGACTGAAATAAAAAGACTGCCTTGTGATCTCATATACCGTCAACGACTTCACATTCAAAACGGTTTTTCTTGAAGAGGTATAATAAGAAAGACCAAATCTAAAACTGGCGGCTCTCTCGTGCTCTCCTGAAAAATCTACTTTAAACCAAATGACAACGAAAAGTTCAATAACTTTCTACATATTTGAACGTCAAGACCAGATGGAGAAAAAGACGACCACTGGAGGCCAAGCAAATTAAAATCACCCATCAATATTAAATTAGAAGAAGAGAGGTTATGCTCGAGCATAAAGTCACATAAAGCCTGTAACTGATCAATGGGAGAGCCGAGAGGGCGGTAGACAACGCTTACAACTAAACATCTATTTTCCGTGAATCAAATTTATTATTTTGCACATGCTGCATATGTGTGATGTCATGTTATGGAATACCGTTTTTCCTCGTGCTGAATACGTCAAGAATGATACAAACATTATTTGATATATGTATGTCTACTCGTATTTACAATTTAAATAATATCATTTTCCCGTCTTCTTGGCTCAGCGGCTGCCATGCAATGTGTTCTAAATTTAGGTTATACACTTTGAAACAGGTTAATGTTTCATAATTTAAGTATTAAGTGAAACTCTTTTTTTTTCTCTATCTCCAATTTGTATCTAGTGCAAAAATCGACTAAACCGTAAAGAGAAAGCAAACTATGCCTCAATATTTGCGTGGGAACATTTTGACTGGGTTTGTGCTTGGGACCATTTTGTTCGGGGTTGTTGTGACCGGACAATATTTCCCGTGACTATTTTGTTCGGGAGCATTTTGTTTCGATTTCTAATTTTTTGGATCAATCGTTGAGCTAAAATTAAAGGGTAGGGGGCTGCCGGCACGTACAATTTGAATGTAAGCAACATTTTAAACATTGATTATGATGTAAGTTTTATTATCTACGCAGACAATACGAGTGCCTTTATTTCAAGAACTCACATCAATGAAATTATAAAAGTGCAATTAAGGTTGTTGGTGAGGTAAATGCTTGGACGAAAGTCAATTTATTGCAAATAAATGCGTGAAAAACGAAGGCAATTTAATTTAAAGCACGTAACACAAATAACTTTCATGATATGAAATATTTTCTAAGCTGGAATAGAATAAAATAGGTATATTAGAAAGTTTAAGAGATATTTGTATAGTCTTTAATCAGTATATGATATGGAATGAATCTGTGCAGCATACATGTAAAAAGTACTATCGAGGGTTGCTGGTATAATTTATAAATTTCGTGATATATTCTTTATTTTGGTTTTCCTGCTCATTTAAAATTTTTTTTATTCCCAGATTAACTAATGCTTTTTAGTTTTGAGAAACACGACTCACAAAAATCTCAAACGAATTCAATATCTGCAAAGAAAAGTTAATTCCTATTATATGCCACGCTCCTTTTGACAGTCAGTCGAAGCCACTCTTTAATAAATTTAATATAGTACAAATTCTGATCCATTACGGCTACAAATTTGCTCTTTTTACAAGAGCCTTTTTCAAAACAATGAACATTTTTACTCTACAATGACTAACTTTGAGCGAAGAAAAGTGATTCGTGAAACCTGCAGTGTAGAAATATGTATAGTGCCGCACTCAAAAGCAAACTTCGGAATTCAAATGCTAAGGAATAGACTCCCGTATGTTTTGCATTGTTTAGACAATTAAAATATACGCACGATATATATTTAGAAATCTGTCAATGTTTAAATACTATATGCAAACTGAATGCATGTTACAAATAATGCATGAGATTGTTTTCATATATCTTAGGTCTGTAGTTATGCATACGCTGTTTATCTGTCAGTTTTTAAAATATTTGCATGCAAACTGAAGGTGTGTTGACTATTCTATGTTAATTTGTTTTCTCATATTTTTATGTATGTTAGCCTGTTAAACTCTTTCTTCTTTTTTTAAGATCTGCTGTTGGGGGAAACAGAGGCTTTATCAAGCGACTCCTAGGTTGCAGTTTTCTCTTCGCCTCCTCTTAAAGTTTGAAGAAAAAAATATATAATTTTTATCTAAAGTTGGGCAAGAAACTAAAAACTATAAGACGCGCAAAAATGGGGGGAAAGGAAATATTTGACGTTTTGGGCGCGCTCCGTTCGTCAGACTATAGGAAAACTAAGCGAAGCCAAGGAGGAAGACGCGAGAACTGTCGCAACATGACGTCAAGCGATTAAAAAAGCATAGATTTAGTTTTTCTGGCGTCATGTTGGGACAGTTCTTACGTACTTCTTCTTGACTTCCTTTAGTTTCTCAAAGTCTGACGAAGGGCGTGCACCAAAAACGAAGCTTGTTTCCCTTCTCCTCCTTTTGTACGTCTTATCGTTCACGCGTTTAGTTCTGGGCTAAGATTAAACACTTGTGCTACGTGAGCGCTCAACCGAGTCTCGTGTTGAATTGGTGCTTCATTGATAGAAAACATGCCACAGTGGAATGCTGATGCAGCCTTCGGCTACGTCAGCCGAGTGCTGCGCCAGAAACATAAAAAAACTTATTGTAAAATAATAGTTTTTTGGGCTATACCATTTGATGAAAAAGAGAGCAGTATTTCATTCCTTTGGAGATCCAACACGATGTTACTGAGAATGAGCTCCCAAATCAGCAAAAACGGATCTTTATTCCAGTTGCATTGATTATTGATTTGCATTGCATTATCCTAAATGAAAGGGAGAGGTATGAAGTTAACTATACGAATTGTTGATTTTAACAAGTCTCCCGTTACAAGCGAGATGTAAATGATGACAGGAAAAACAATTCAGGCAAGGAGGTCAACTCATTATTAAAAAACCGAGACTGCGAATAAATAAAAAAGATGGACAAGCACACAAGTCGTCTCAAACCACAGCTACTGCTTTTATTTCACATAGTCACATTTATACATTCTTCTACCCCCCCCTCTCCCCCCAAAGGTCACCAAACTTCTGGGATCAAAATAACGAGGAACACAAGAAACAACATGAACTGTCATGGTGTGACCCCATACCACAGGCATGACCAACAAAGTAATGGACCCTCACTACACTGACCTTTCATAGAACGTCATGAGTCAATAGCAAAAAACTTTTCCTTTATTTGTTTAATGATAAGGACGCTAGACTCATATAGTTTCTAAAGCTAACGAGCTTCATTGTTTTCTTCACACTTCGCCTTTTATATGTTGTACGACACTTGTTTCTTTCAAAATCAGTAAGCATCGATTACACTAGCTCTTAAACGTGCTTTGCCAGCTCCGAGGCTTGTGCCTTGTTTTTTACCATCGTTTTTTGCGTCGAAATTATATAATTTATATTTCAATATCATTCATATTACTGATATCTAGCAAGATTGCTGGATGTAAGAAAATCCACACTCCAAGGAAATGCTATACACAACTCAATCTTCAAAAGAAACCGTTCAGTTCCTATGATATAAGGAACACCCTCGACGAACACTAGAGAAAACCTATTAAACAGTCGAAGCTTATGCAGTCTCTTCAAAACAAGATCCACGTCAAACGTATTCAGTACATCCTTGATTGGCGAAATTGTCTAGTAATAAATCATGAAATGCCGAATTTTAATTTTTTTTTTCGAGGGAACTAGGCGAAATTGGTAAGAAAATGTTAACGTAATACGGTCGTCTTGAAATATTGACCCTATTAATGTAGACACTCCGCATTATAAACAAATTTCGGATACCAATCTTTTACAACGCAATTTCGCCTCCCTAATATAGAAACCCGCAGTTCAGACCATGAACAGCTATTTTCACGACGAATTTGACAGAGATAGGCATTTTGGCCTTGTTAATAAACACCAGTATCCCAGATAAAAAAGAAGAAAAAAAACAGTATAAAAACGTTCCTGAGAAATTAGTGAAAACAAGAGGTCACAATGTGAGCTCAGACTACTGCTGCAGATCTTGCGATGAGAGCTGTGCATCAAAAGATAAATTTGGTTTCCTTTAACGTAAAATGGATCAGTACCGCTTGGAGTCTATTGTTGCTTGAGATCGTGTATGCCTTACAACCGGGAACAAAAAAGTGAAAGACGTTTACAATTCTCTGTAATGCCGAAATAAAGCCCAGCTCTTGGGGAGGAGGAGGGAAGGGTACAAAGGGGAGGGCATGCCCCTCCTCTTTCCTCCTCTCTCGCTTCCATCCATTTTTGCGAAAAATTTTCCCTAAATTTCCCGATAAATTTATTGAAAATCTCCCCATTAAATTTAGCGGGAAATTTTACCGGTAAATTTAGCCCGGAAGTTAGCAAAAATTTTCCCGCTAAAATTAGCGTGGAAATCGAATTCTTGTTGGGGTCCCGTGACCTTGATTTTTCCTCTAAATTTAACGGGAAATTTTCGCGGTATTTTTAGCGAGGAAACGTCTCATAAAGCAACGCACGGTTACGCCGACGGTGACGGCGACGCCGCTCAACGCGTAAACGGGCGCTAAGAGCTGCGCCTAAAAAAATGAAACGTAAAGCAGCTAGCTCACTTCAGTGTGGACCTCAGTCATTGTTTGGGCAACGGGGAGAAGCTTTGGACCCACAAAGCTAATTTCTCCTATACTTGTTTTCGCCGCAGCATGGCAACGGCGAAGGCTGGGGACAAAGCAACGACTGGAGCACACGAAAGAGGCCCTGCGATATGAGTTCCTACTTCTTTCTTTTCCCACTGCCAGAGTTAAAGTAGAGGGAAGTAGGAACTTCCCTCGACTCTTGTGCATGTGTGTTCTGACCCCAAATCGTTATTATGAACGGCTCGCACTATAGACGTGTTTTTCTGGAGAATGAAGTGTGTCCTTACTAACAAGACATGACTGGCCTATAATAAAAGCACACCCGTTTATACGCTGTCTCTAAGAGAGGGAACACTGGCTACTGAATAGCCCATTGCAGCCTGTGACCGAGTCATTTACATGCGCTCTCGGGATCGAGAGGCACGGCGACGCCATCAACAGCGTGCGGCTTACCATGATTTTCGTACAGGCACCGCCTTGCCTGCTGGGAGCAGCGCCGACAATCAACGTTGCCGAAATACCGGCCTTCCATGTTCCGGCCTCTGACAGTCATCACTCGGATTACGGAAGTCATCGGCAGCAACCAAGTGTTATCGTCTTCACAACGCCCCTGCTTCATCCGGGTCAGTGACGTCAAGTTGTGCAGCGTCTATAAAGAAGGATCCTCAAGACTTCTTCACCAGTGGGCACGGCGAGGCCATCAACAGCATGCGGCTTACCATGATTTTCGTAGCAGGCACTGCCTTGCCTGTTGGGAGCAGCGCCGACAATCAACGTTGCCGAAATCCTGGCCTTCCATGTTCCGGCCTCTGACAGTCATCGCTCGGATTACGGAAGTCATCGGCACCAACCAAGTGTTATCGTCTTCACAACGCCCCCTGCTTCATCCGGGTCAGTGACGTCAAGTTGTGCAGCGTCTATAAAGGAGGATCCTCAAGACTTCTTCACCAGTGGGCACGGCGAGGCCATCAACAGCATGTGGCTTACCATGATTTTCGTACAGGCACTGCCTTGCCTGTTGGGGAGCAGCGCCGACAATCAACGTTGCCGAAATCCCGGCCTTCCATGCTCCGGCCTCTGACAGTCATCGCTCAGATTACGGAAGTCATCGGCAGCAACCAAGTGTTATCGTCTTCACAACGCCCCCTGCTTCATCCGGGTCAGTGACGTCAAGTTGTGCAGCGTCTATAAAGAAGGATCCTCAAGACTTCTTCACCAGTGGGCACGGCGAGGCCATCAACAGCATGTGGCTTACCATGATTTTCGTACAGGCACTGCCTTGCCTGTTGGGAGCAGCGCCGACAATCAGCGTTGCCGAAATCCCGGCCTTCCATGTTCCGGCCTCTGACAGTCATCGCTCGGATTACAGAAGTCATCGGCAGCAACCAAGTGTTACCGTCTTCACAACGCCCCTGCTTCATCCGGGTCAGTGACGGCAAGTTGTGCAGCATCTATAAAGAAGGGATCCTCAAGACTTCTTCACCAGTGGGCACGGCGAGGCCATCAACAGCATGTGGCTTACCATGATTTTCGTACAGGCACTGCCTTGCCTGTTGGGAGCAGCGCCGACAATCAACGTTGCCGAAATCCCGGCCTTTCATGTTCCGGCCCTGACAGTCATCGCTTGGATTACGGAAGTCATTGGCAGCAACCAGGTGTTATCGTCTTCACAACGCCCCTGCTTCATCCGGGTCAGTGACGTCAAGTTGTGCAGCGTCTATAAAGGAGGATCCTCAAGACTTCTGACCAGTGGGCACGGCGAGGCCATCAACAGCATGTGGCTTACCATGATTTTCGCACACGCACTGCCTTGCCTGTTGGGAGCAGCGCCGACAATCAACGTTGCCGAAATCCCGGCCTTCCATGTTCCGGCCCCTGACAGTCATCGCTCGGATTACGGAAGTCATCGGCAGCAAACCATGGTGTTACCGTCTTCACAACGCCCCCTGCTTCATCTGGGTCAGTGACGTCAAGTTGTGCAGCGTCTATAAAGAAGGATCCTCAAGACTTCTTCACCAGTGGGCACGGCGAGGCCATCAACAGCATGTGGCTTACCATGATTTTCGTACAGGCACTGCCTTGCCTGTTGGGAGCAGCGCCGACAATCAACGTTGCCGAAATCCCGGTCTTCCATGTTCCGGCCCCTGACAGTCATCGCTTGATTACGGAAGTCATTGCGCAGCAACCAAGTGTTATCGTCTTCACAACGCCCCTGCTTCATCCGGGTCAGTGACGTCAAGTTGTGCAGCGTCTATAAAGAAGGATCCTCAAGACTTCTTCACCAGTGGGCACGGCGAGGCCATCAACAGCATGTGGCTTACCATGATTTTCAGTACAGGCACTGCCTTGCCTGTTGGGAGCAGCGCCGACAATCAACGTTGCCGAAATCCCGGCCTTCCATGTTCCGGCCCCTGACAGTCATCGCTTGGATTACGGAAGTCATCGGCAGCAACCAAGTGTTATCGTCTTCACAACGCCCCTGCTTCATCCGGGTCAGTGACGTCAAGTTGTGCAGCGTCTATAAAGAAGGCTCCTCAAGACTTCTTCACCAGTGGGCACGGCGAGGCCATCAACAGCATGTGGCTTACCATGATTTTCGTACAGGCACTGCCTTGCCTGTTGGGAGCAGCGCCGACAATCAACGTTGCCGAAATCCCGGCCTTCCATGTTCCGGCCCCTGACAGTCATCGCTCGGATTACGGAAGTCATCGGCAGCAACCAGGTGTTACCGTCTTCACAACGCCCCCTGCTTCATCCGGGTCAGTGACGGCAAGTTGTGCAGCGTCTATAAAGAGGATCCTCAAGACTTCTTCACCAGTGGGCACGGCGAGGCCATCAACAGCATGTGGCTTACCATGATTTTCGTACAGGCACTGCCTTGCCTGTTGGGAGCAGCGCCGACAATCAACGTTGCCGAAATCCCGGCCTTCCATGTTCCGGCCCCTGACAGTCATCGCTTGGATTACGGAAGTCATCGGCAGCAACCAGGCGTTACCGTCTTCACAACGCCCCCTGCTTCATCCGGGTCAGTGACGGCAAGTTGTGCAGCGTCTATAAAGAAGGATCCTCAAGACTTCTTCACCAGTGGGCACGGCGAGGCCATCAACAGCATGTGGCTTACCATGATTTTCGTACAGGCACTGCCTTGCCTGTTGGGAGCAGCGCCGACAATCAACGTTGCCGAAATCCCGGTCTTCCATGTTCCGGCCCCTGACAGTCATCGCTTGGATTACGGAAGTCATCGGCAGCAACCAGGCGTTACCGTCTTCACAACGCCCCTGCTTCATCCGGGATAGTGACGTCAAGTTGTGCAGCGTCTATAAAGGAGGATCCTGAAGACTTCTTCACCAGTGGGCACGGCGACGCCATCAACAGCATGTGGCTTACCATGATTTTCGTACAGGCACCGCCTTGCCTGTTGGGAGCAGCGCCGACAATCAACGTTGCCGAAATCCCGGCCTTCCATGTTCCGGCCTCTGACAGTCATCGCTCGGATTACAGAAGTCATCGGCAGCAACCAAGTGTTATCGTCTTCACAACGCCCCCTGCTTCATCCGGGTCAGTGACGTCAAGTTGTGCAGCGTCTATAAAGGAGGATCCTCAAGACTTCTTCACCAGTGGGCATCGGCGAGGCCATCAACAGCATGTGGCTTACCATGATTTTCGTACAGGCACTGCCTTGCCTGTTGGGAGCAGCGCCGACAATCAACGTTGCCGAAATCCCGGCCTTCCATGTTCCGGCCTCTGACAGTCATCGCTCGGATTACGGAAGTCATCGGCAGCAACCAAGTGTTATCGTCTTCACAACGCCCCCTGCTTCATCCGGGTCAGTGACGTCAAGTTGTGCCGCGTCTCATAAAGAAGGATCCTCAAGACTTCTTCACCAGTGGGCACGGCGAGGCCATCAACAGCATGTGGCTTTACCATGATTTTCGTACAGGCACTGCCTTGCCTGTTGGGAGCAGCGCCGACAATCAACGTTGCCGAAATCCCGGCCTTCCATGTTCCGGCCTCTGACAGTCATCGCTTGGATTACGGAAGTCATCGGCAGCAACCAAGTGTTACCGTCTTCACAACGCCCCCTGCTTCATCCGGGTCAGTGACGGCAAGTTGTGCAGCGTCTATAAAGAAGGATCCTCAAGACTTCTTCACCAGTGGGCACGGCGAGGCCATCAACAGCATGTGGCTTACCATGATTTTCGTACAGGCACCGCCTTGCCTGTTGGGAGCAGCGCCGACAATCAACGTTGCCGAAATCCCGGTCTTCCATGTTCCGGCCCCTGACAGTCATCGCTTGGATTACGGAAGTCATCGGCAGCAACCAAGTGTTACCGTCTTCACAACGCCCCTGCTTCATCCGGGATAGTGACGTCAAGTTGTGCAGCGTCTATAAAGAAGGATCCTGAAGACTTCTTCACCAGTGGGCACGGCGACGCCATCAACAGCATGTGGCTTACACATGATTTTCGTACAGGCACTGCCTCGCCTGTTGTGGCAGCGCCGACAATCAACGTTGCCGAAATCCCGGCCTTCCATGCTCCGGCCTCTGACAGTCATCGCTCGGATTACAAAAGTCATCGGCAGCAACCAAGTGTTATCGCTTCACAACGCCCCCTGCAACATCCGGGTCAGTGACGTCAAGTTGTGCAGCGTCTATAAAGAAGGATCCTCAAGACTTCTTCACCAGTGGGCACGGCGAGGCCATCAACAGCATGTGGCTTACCATGATTTTCGTACAGGCACTGCCTTGCCTGTTGGGAGCAGCGCCGACAATCAACGTTGCCGAAATCCCGGCCTTCCATGTTCCGGCCTCTGACAGTCATCGCTCGGATTACGAAAGTCATCGGCAGCAACCAAGTGTTATCGTCTTCACAACGCCCCCTGCTTCATCCGGGTCAGTGACGTCAAGTTGTGCAGCGTCTATAAAGAAGGATCCTCAAGACTTCTTCACCAGTGGGCACGGCGAGGCCATCAACAGCATCGTGGCTTACCATGATTTTCGTACAGGCACTGCCTTGCCTGTTGGGAGCAGCGCCGACAATCAACGTTGCCGAAATCCCGGCCTTCCATGTTCCGGCCTCTGACAGTCATCGCTCGGATTACGGAAGTCATCGGCAGCAACCAAGTGTTACCGTCTTCACAACGCCTCCCGGGTCAGTGACGGCAAGTTGTGCAGCGTCTCATAAAGAAGGATCCTCAAGACTTCTTCACCAGTGGGCACGGCGAGGCCATCAACAGCATGTGGCTTACCATGATTTTCGTACAGGCACCGCCTTGCCTGTTGGGAGCAGCGCCGACAATCAACGTTGCCGAAATCCCGGCCTTCCATGTTCCGGCCCTGACAGTCATCGCTTGGATTACGGAAGTCATTGGCAGCAACCAGGCGTTATCGTCTTCACAACGCCCCTGCTTCATCCGGGTCAGTGACGTCGGGTTGTGCAGCGTCTATAAAGGAGGATCCTCAAGACTTCTTGACCAGTGGGCACGGCGAGGCCATCAACAGCATGTGGCTTACCATGATTTTCGTACACGCACTGCCTTGCCTGTTGGGAGCAGCGCCGACAATCAACGTTGCCGAAATCCCGGCCTTCCATGTTCCGGCCCCTGACAGTCATCGCTCGGATTACGGAAGTCATCGGCAGCAACCAGCGTTACCGTCTCACAACGCCCCTGCTTCATCCCGGTCAGTGACGTCAAGTGTGCAGCGTCTATAAAGAAGGCTCCTCAAGACTTCTTCACCAGTGGGCACGGCGAGGCCATCAACAGCATGTGGCTTACCATGATTTTCGGTACAGGCACTGCCTTGCCTGTTGGGAGCAGCGCCGACAATCAACGTTGCCGAAATCCCGGCCTTCCATGTTCCGGCCCCTGACAGTCATCGCTTGGATTACGGAAGTCATCGGCAGCAACCAAGTGTTACCGTCTTCACAACGCCCTCTGCTTCATCCGGGTCAGTGACGGCAAGTCGTGCAGCTGTCTATAAAGAAGGATCCTCAAGACTTCTTCACCAGTGGGCACGGCGAGGCCATCAACAGCATGTGGCTTACCATGATTTTCGTACAGGCACTCGCCTTTGCTCTGTTGGGAGCAGCGCCGACAATCAACGTTGCCGAAATCCCGGTCTTCCATGTTCCGGCCCCTGACAGTCATCGCTTGATTACGGAAGTCATCGGCAGCAACCAAGTGTTACCGTCTTCACAACGCCCCCTGCTTCATCCGGGATAGTGACGTCAAGTTGTGCAGCGTCTATAAAGAAGGATCCTGAAGACTTCTTCACCAGTGGGCACGGCGACGCCATCAACAGCATGTGGCTTACCATGATTTTCGTACAGGCACTGCCTTGCCTGTTGGGAGCAGCGCCGACAATCAACGTCGCCGAAATCCCGGCCTTCCATGTTCCGGCCCCTGACAGTCATCGCTTGGATTACGGAAGTCATCGGCAGCAACCAAGTGTTACCGTCTTCACAACGCCCCTGCTTCATCCGGGTCAGTGACGGCAAGTTGTGCAGCGTCTATAAAGAAGGATCGTCAAGACTTCTTCACCAGTGGGCACGGCGAGGCCATCAACAGCATGTGGCTTACCATGATTTTCGTACAGGCACTGCCTTGCCTGTTGGGAGCAGCGCCGACAATCAACGTTGCCGAAATCCCGGCCTTCCATGTTCCGGCCCCTGACAGTCATCGCTTGGATTACGGAAGTCATCGGCAGCAACCAAGTGTTACCGTCTTCACAACGCCCCCTGCTTCATCCGGGTCAGTGACGGCAAGTTGTGCAGCGTCTATAAAGAAGGATCCTCAAGACTTCTTCACCAGTGGGCACGGCGAGGCCATCAACAGCATGTGGCTTACCATGATTTTCGTACAGGCACTGCCTTGCCTGTTGGGAGCAGCGCCGACAATCAACGTTGCCGAAATCCCGGCCTTCCATGTTCCGGCCCCTGACAGTCATCGCTTGGATTACGGAAGTCATCGGCAGCAACCAAGTGTTACCGTCTTCACAACGCCCCTGCTTCATCCGGGTCAGTGACGGCAAGTTGTGCAGCGTCTATAAAGAAGGATCCTCAAGACTTCTTCACCAGTGGGCACGGCGAGGCCATCAACAGCATGTGGCTTACCATGATTTTCGTACAGGCACTGCCTTGCCTGTTGGGAGCAGCGCCGACAATCAACGTTGCCGAAATCCCGGTCTTCCATGTTCCGGCCCCTGACAGTCATCGCTTGGATTACGGAAGTCATCGGCAGCAACCAAGTGTTACCGTCTTCACAACGCCCCCTGCTTCATCCGGGATAGTGACGTCAAGTTGTGCAGCGTCTATAAAGAAGGATCCTGAAGACTTCTTCACCAGTGGGCACGGCGACGCCATCAACAGCATGTGGCTTACCATGATTTTCGTACAGGCACTGCCTTGCCTGTTGGGAGCAGCGCCGACAATCAACGTTGCCGAAATCCCGGCCTTCCATGTTCCGGCCTCTGACAGTCATCGCTCGGATTACAAAAGTCATCGGCAGCAACCAAGTGTTATCGTCTTCACAACGCCCCCTGCTTTCATCCGGGTCAGTGACGTCAAGTTGTGCAGCGCTCCATAAAGAAGGATCCTCAAGACTTCTTCACCAGTGGGCACGGCGAGGCCATCAACAGCATGTGGCTTACCATGATTTTCGTACAGGCACTGCCTTGCCTGTTGGGAGCAGCGCCGACAATCAACGTTGCCGAAATCCCGGCCTTCCATGTTCCGGCCTCTGACAGTCATCGCTCGGATTACGAAAGTCATCGGCAGCAACCAAGTGTTATCGTCTTCACAACGCCCCCTGCTTCATCCGGGTCAGTGACGTCAAGTTGTGCAGCGTCTATAAAGAAGGATCCTCAAGACTTCTTCACCAGTGGGCACGGCGAGGCCATCAACAGCATGTGGCTTACCATGATTTTCGTACAGGCACTGCCTTGCCCGTTGGGAGCAGCGCCGACAATCAACGTTGCCGAAATCCCGGTCTTCCATGTTCCGGCCCCTGACAGTCATCGCTTGGATTACGGAAGTCATCGGCAGCAACCAAGTGTTACCGTCTTCACAACGCCCCCTGCTTCATCCGGGATAGTGACGTCAAGTTGCGCAGCGTCTATAAAGAAGGATCCTGAAGACTTCTTCACCAGTGGGCACGGCGACGCCATCAACAGCATGTGGCTTACCATGATTTTCGTACAGGCACTGCCTTGCCTGTTGGGAGCAGCGCCGACAATCAACGTTGCCGAAATCCCGGCCTTCCATGTTCCGGCCCCTGACAGTCATCGCTTGGATTACGGAAGTCATCGGCAGCAACCAAGTGTTACCGTCTTCACAACGCCCCCTGCTTCATCCGGGTCAGTGACGGCAAGTTGTGCAGCGTCTATAAAGAAGGATCCTCAAGACTTCTTCACCAGTGGGCACGGCGAGGCCATCAACAGCATGTGGCTTACCATGATTTTCGTACAGGCACTGCCTTGCCTGTTGGGAGCAGCGCCGACAATCAACGTTGCCGAAATCCCGGTCTTCCATGTTCCGGCCCCTGACAGTCATCGCTTGGATTACGGAAGTCATCGGCAGCAACCAAGTGTTACCGTCTTCACAACGCCCCCTGCTTCATCCGGGATAGTGACGTCAAGTTGTGCAGCGTCTATAAAGAAGGATCCTGAAGACTTCTTCACCAGTGGGCACGGCGACGCCATCAACAGCATGTGGCTTACCATGATTTTCGTACAGGCACTGCCTTGCCTGTTGGGAGCAGCGCCGACAATCAACGTTGCCGAAATCCCGGCCTTCCATGTTCCGGCCCCTGACAGTCATCGCTTGGATTACGGAAGTCATCGGCAGCAACCAAGTGTTACCGTCTTCACAACGCCCCCTGCTTCATCCGGGTCAGTGACGGCAAGTTGTGCAGCGTCTATAAAGAAGGATCCTCAAGACTTCTTCACCAGTGGGCACGGCGAGGCCATCAACAGCATGTGGCTTACCATGATTTTCGTACAGGCACTGCCTTGCCTGTTGGGAGCAGCGCCGACAATCAACGTTGCCGAAATCCCGGCCTTCCATGTTCCGGCCCTGACAGTCATCGCTTGGATTACGGAAGTCATCGGCAGCAACCAAGTGTTACCGTCTTCACAACGCCCCCTGCTTCATCCGGGTCAGTGACGGCAAGTTGTGCAGCGTCTATAAAGAAGGATCCTCAAGACTTCTTCACCAGTGGGCACGGCGAGGCCATCAACAGCATGTGGCTTACCATGATTTTCGTACAGGCACTGCCTTGCCTGTTGGGAGCAGCGCCGACAATCAACGTTGCCGAAATCCCGGCCTTCCATGTTCCGGCCCCTGACAGTCATCGCTTGGATTACGGAAGTCATCGGCAGCAACCAAGTGTTACCGTCTTCACAACGCCCCTGCTTCATCCGGGTCAGTGACGGCAAGTTGTGCAGCGTCTATAAAGAAGGATCCTCAAGACTTCTTGACCAGTGGGCACGGCAAGGCCATCAACAGCATGTGGCTTACCATGATTTTCGTACAGGCACTGCCTTGCCTGTTGGGAGCAGCGCCGACAATCAACGTTGCCGAAATCCCGGCCTTCCATGTTCCGGCCCCTGACAGTCATCGCTTGGATTACGGAATTCATCGGCAGCAACCAAGTGTTATCGTCTTCACAACGCCCCTGCTTCATCCGGGTCAGTGACGTCAAGTTGTGCAGCGTCTATAAAGGAGGATCCTCAAGACTTCTTGACCAGTGGGCACGGCGAGGCCATCAACAGCATGTGGCTTACCATGATTTTCGTACAGGCACTGTATTGCCTGTTGGGAGTAGCGCCGACAATCAACGTTGCCGAAATCCCGGCCTTCCATGTTCCGGCCCCTGACGGTCATCGCTTGGATTACGGAAGTCATCGGCAGCAACCAAGTGTTACCGTCTTCACAACGCCCCCTGCTTCATCCGGGTCAGTGACGTCAAGTTGTGCAGCGTCTATAAAGAAGGATCCTCAAGACTTCTTCACCAGTGGGCACGGCGAGGCCATCAACAGCATGTGGCTTACCATGATTTTCGTACAGGCACTGCCTTGCCTGTTGGGAGCAGCGCCGACAATCAACGTTGCCGAAATCCCGGCCTTCCATGTTCCGGCCCCTGACAGTCATCGCTTGGATTACGGAAGTCATCGGCAGCAACCAAGTGTTATCGTCTTCACAACGCCCCCTGCTTCATCCGGGTCAGTGACGTCAAGTTGTGCAGCGTCTATAAAGGAGGATCCTCAAGACTTCTTGACCAGTGGGCACGGCGAGGCCATCAACAGCATGTGGCTTACCATGATTTTCGTACAGGCACTGCCTTGCCTGTTGGGAGCAGCGCCGACAATCAACGTTGCCGAGATCCCGGCCTTCCATGTTCCGGCCCCTGACAGTCATCGCTTGGATTACGGAAGTCATCGGCAGCAACCAAGTGTTACCGTCTTCACAACGCCCCCTGCTTCATCCGGGTCAGTGACGTCAAGTTGTGCAGCGTCTATAAAGAAGGATCCTCAAGACTTCTTCACCAGTGGGCACGGCGAGGCCATCAACAGCATGTGGCTTACCATGATTTTCGTACAGGCACTGCCTTGCCTGTTGGGAGCAGCGCCGACAATCAACGTTGCCGAAATCCCGGTCTTCCATGTTCCGGCCCCTGACAGTCATCGCTTGGATTACGGAAGTCATCGGCAGCAACCAAGTGTTACCGTCTTCACAACGCCCCTGCTTCATCCGGGATCAGTGACGTCAAGTTGTGCAGCGTCTAGAAAGAGGGATCCTGAAGACTTCTTCACCAGTGGGCACGGCGAGGCCATCAACAGCATGTGGCTTACCATGATTTTCGTACAGGCACTGCCTTGCCTGTTGGGAGCAGCGCCGACAATCAACGTTGCCGAAATCCCGGCCTTCCATGTTCCGGCCCCTGACAGTCATCGCTTGGATTACGGAAGTCATCGGCAGCAACCAAGTGTTACCGTCTTCACAACGCCCCCTGCTTCATCCGGGTCAGTGACGGCAAGTTGTGCAGCGTCTATAAAGAAAGATCCTCAAGACTTCTTCACCAGTGGGCACGGCGAGGCCATCAACAGCATGTGGCTTACCATGATTTTCGTACAGGCACTGCCTTGCCTGTTGGGAGCAGCGCCGACAATCAACGTTGCCGAAATCCCGGCCTTCCATGTTCCGGCCCCTGACAGTCATCGCTTGGATTACGGAAGTCATCGGCAGCAACCAAGTGTTACCGTCTTCACAACGCCCCTGCTTCATCCGGGTCAGTGACGGCAAGTTGTGCAGCGTCTATAAAGAAGGATCCTCAAGACTTCTTGACCAGTGGGCACGGCAAGGCCATCAACAGCATGTGGCTTACCATGATTTTCGTACAGGCACTGCCTTGCCTGTTGGGAGCAGCGCCGACAATCAACGTTGCCGAAATCCCGGCCTTCCATGTTCCGGCCCCTGACAGTCATCGCTTGGATTACGGAAGTCATCGGCAGCAACCAAGTGTTACCGTCTTCACAACGCCCCCTGCTTCATCCGGGTCAGTGACGGCAAGTTGTGCAGCGTCTATAAAGAAGGATCCTCAAGACTTCTTCACCAGTGGGCACGGCGAGGCCATCAACAGCATGTGGCTTACCATGATTTTCGTACAGGCACTGCCTTGCCTGTTGGGAGCAGCGCCGACAATCAACGTTGCCGAAATCCCGGCCTTCCATGTTCCGGCCTCTGACAGTCATCGCTTGGATTACGGAAGTCATCGGCAGCAACCAAGTGTTACCGTCTTCACAACGCCCCCTGCTTCATCCGGGTCAGTGACGGCAAGTTGTGCAGCGTCTATAAAGGAGGATCCTCAAGACTTCTTGACCAGTGGGCACGGCGAGGCCATCAACAGCATGTGGCTTACCATGATTTTCGTACAGGCACTGCCTTGCCTGTTGGGAGCAGCGCCGACAATCAACGTTGCCGAAATCCCGGCCTTCCATGTTCCGGCCCCTGACAGTCATCGCTCGGATTACGGAAGTCATCGGCAGCAACCAAGTGTTACCGTCTTCACAACGCCCCCTGCTTCATCCGGGTCAGTGACGTCAAGTTGTGCAGCGTCTATAAAGAAGGATCCTCAAGACTTCTTCACCAGTGGGCACGGCGAGGCCATCAACAGCATGTGGCTTACCATGATTTTCGTACAGGCACTGCCTTGCCTGTTGGGAGCAGCGCCGACAATCAACGTTGCCGAAATCCCGGCCTTCCATGTTCCGGCCTCTGACAGTCATCGCTTGGATTACGGAAGTCATCGGCAGCAACCAAGTGTTATCGTCTTCACAACGCCCCCTGCTTCATCCGGGTCAGTGACGTCAAGTTGTGCAGCGTCTATAAAGGAGGATCCTCAAGACTTCTTCACCAGTGGGCACGGCGAGGCCATCAACAGCATGTGGCTTACCATGATTTTCGTACAGGCACTGCCTTGCCTGTTGGGAGCAGCGCCGACAATCAACGTTGCCGAAATCCCGGCCTTCCATGTTCCGGCCTCTGACAGTCATCGCTCGGATTACGGAAGTCATCGGCAGCAACCAAGTGTTATCGTCTTCACAACGCCCCCTGCTTCATCCGGGTCAGTGACGTCAAGTTGTGCAGCGTCTATAAAGGAGGATCCTCAAGACTTCTTCACCAGTGGGCACGGCGAGGCCATCAACAGCATGTGGCTTACCATGATTTTCGTACAGGCACTGCCTTGCCTGTTGGGAGCAGCGCCGACAATCAACGTTGCCGAAATCCCGGCCTTCCATGTTCCGGCCTCTGACAGTCATCGCTCGGATTACGGAAGTCATCGGCAGCAACCAAGTGTTATCGTCTTCACAACGCCCCCTGCTTCATCCGGGTCAGTGACGTCAAGTTGTGCAGCGTCTATAAAGGAGGATCCTCAAGACTTCTTCACCAGTGGGCACGGCGAGGCCATCAACAGCATGTGGCTTACCATGATTTTCGTACAGGCACTGCCTTGCCTGTTGGGAGCAGCGCCGACAATCAACGTTGCCGAAATCCCGGCCTTCCATGTTCCGGCCTCTGACAGTCATCGCTCGGATTACGGAAGTCATCGGCAGCAACCAAGTGTTATCGTCTTCACAACGCCCCTGCTTCATCCGGGTCAGTGACGTCAAGTTGTGCAGCGTCTATAAAGGAGGATCCTCAAGACTTCTTCACCAGTGGGCACGGCGAGGCCATCAACAGCATGTGGCTTACCATGATTTTCGTACAGGCACTGCCTTGCCTGTTGGGAGCAGCGCCGACAATCAACGTTGCCGAAATCCCGGCCTTCCATGTTCCGGCCTCTGACAGTCATCGCTCGGATTACGGAAGTCATCGGCAGCAACCAAGTGTTATCGTCTTCACAACGCCCCCTGCTTCATCCGGGTCAGTGACGTCAAGTTGTGCAGCGTCTATAAAGGAGGATCCTCAAGACTTCTTCACCAGTGGGCACGGCGAGGCCATCAACAGCATGTGGCTTACCATGATTTTCGTACAGGCACTGCCTTGCCTGTTGGGAGCAGCGCCGACAATCAACGTTGCCGAAATCCCGGCCTTCCATGTTCCGGCCTCTGACAGTCATCGCTCGGATTACGGAAGTCATCGGCAGCAACCAAGTGTTATCGTCTTCACAACGCCCCCTGCTTCATCCGGGTCAGTGACGTCAAGTTGTGCGGCGTCTATAAAGGAGGATCCTCAAGACTTCTTCACCAGTGGGCACGGCGAGGCCATCAACAGCATGTGGCTTACCATGATTTTCGTACAGGCACTGCCTTGCCTGTTGGGAGCAGCGCCGACAATCAACGTTGCCGAAATCCCGGCCTTCCATGTTCCGGCCTCTGACAGTCATCGCTCGGATTACGGAAGTCATCGGCAGCAACCAAGTGTTATCGTCTTCACAACGCCCCCTGCTTCATCCGGGTCAGTGACGTCAAGTTGTGCAGCGTCTATAAAGGAGGATCCTCAAGACTTCTTCACCAGTGGGCACGGCGAGGCCATCAACAGCATGTGGCTTACCATGATTTTCGTACAGGCACTGCCTTGCCTGTTGGGAGCAGCGCCGACAATCAACGTTGCCGAAATCCCGGCCTTCCATGTTCCGGCCTCTGACAGTCATCGCTCGGATTACGGAAGTCATCGGCAGCAACCAAGTGTTATCGTCTTCACAACGCCCCCTGCTTCATCCGGGTCAGTGACGTCAAGTTGTGCAGCGTCTATAAAGGAGGATCCTCAAGACTTCTTCACCAGTGGGCACGGCGAGGCCATCAACAGCATGTGGCTTACCATGATTTTCGTACAGGCACTGCCTTGCCTGTTGGGAGCAGCGCCGACAATCAACGTTGCCGAAATCCCGGCCTTCCATGTTCCGGCCTCTGACAGTCATCGCTCGGATTACGGAAGTCATCGGCAGCAACCAAGTGTTATCGTCTTCACAACGCCCCCTGCTTCATCCGGGTCAGTGACGTCAAGTTGTGCAGCGTCTATAAAGGAGGATCCTCAAGACTTCTTCACCAGTGGGCACGGCGAGGCCATCAACAGCATGTGGCTTACCATGATTTTCGTACAGGTTAGTCACCCTGTATCATGCTTTAAGAGCGATTTTGTTTCTCTAATTGTTGTGCCGTGCCCACGGTCACTATGTGAAATTGCAGTTGATTGCTTCGAAGTATGTAAGCTGTTATTATGCGGTGATGTTGAGACTAACCCGGGACCGACAACTGAAGAGATGTTTCATTCGATAATGGAGGGTCAAGCCGAAATTAAAAGGAAGTTTCCGATTTAGTTATAAAACAATCCGGTACCGACAAATCGATTGCCCAAGTCTTATTAAAAATTGCAGGTGTTGACAAAGTATTACTTGAGTTACGAGCTAAATCCCTTGAGGTCGACGCTCTTAAACAAACTGTCAGCGCACTCGAGCTGACAATAGCAAAACAAACTTCTCGGTTGGCCAATTTGGAAGATCGGAGTCGACGTTCAAATCTTATCGTCTTTGGAATTCCAGATGAATCAGAGGAGACCGAGCGAGATTTGAGGGGAAAAGTAATTGATAATATCTTCTTAAGGCGGCTGGACGTTACTTGCACTTCTGTAGCGAGGATTCATCGCCTTGGTAAACACGTGGGAAGGCGGCCGATCATTCTTTATCTTCAGGACTACAATGAAAAGTTAGAAATCCTGCGAAATACAAAGAAACTTAAAGGCACAAACATTTACATTCAAAACGATTATTCCCAAGAAACCCTTAACAAAAGGAGGCTACTATGGAACAGTTCAAGCGAAGATAGAAAGAACAAACTAAAGGTTTTCCTTGTGAATGACAAACTTCGAGTTGCCAATGATCTGTATGAATGGAACGAATTTACAAACGAGCGCGTCAAGTTATCCCCTTCCAATGAACAGCCTGTAAATGTTTGACAAGAATTACCTCCTGTAAACAAACAGTTTCGTCTACTGAACATGAACGCACAAAGCATTGTCAATAAAACTGACTGGTTCGAATTAGTTCTTTTGAATCATGACCCCCATGTCACGGTCATTACAGAAACGTGGCTGAATAAAAATGTGTCAGATAATGAAATTTTTCCTGAATCCCACCAAGTTTTTCGTCGGGACCGCCCCTCTCGTGGTGGCGGAATTGCAGTCGTAATCAAGTCATCCATTTGTGTAACAACATTAGAACAGATTAGTAATCATGAAAGTTTAATTTTACGTCTCGATATCTGGGGTCGAAAAGTTCTCCTTTGTGCTGTGTATAGGCCTCCTTCAGCTAGTCCAGATTATTTAAATCGACTTTATGATTGTTTAATAAAATACAAGGGTGAATCGATTCTTCTGGTTGGGGACTTTAATCTCCCCCATGTCGACTGGTTGCGATTATCCAGCCCATGTGATGACGAGATTATTTTTGACATAATGTTCGCATGTGATCTTTCCCAGGTTGTTAAGGAATTTACACGTGAGCAGGGCTCGAGCCGCTCAATTCTTGACCTTATATTTGTTAGTAGTGCATTCGCTGATTATAGTGTAAGACTTGAGGAAAGCAAGTCTGATCACAAACTTGTACTATTTGATTGCTATCTTAACCGACCTTCGCCAAAGAAAAAAGTAGTTACTATGGTAAAGGATTTTTCGAAGTCTAATGACGAGAGTGTTTTGGATTATCTCGACTACTGTTTCAGCGACTTCGTTGAAGATGATGTGATTTTGCTATGGGACAAGTTCGTTTCTATATGTAACTATTGCTTAGAGAACTTTATTCCTAGTCGACGTAAATGCACGGGACGAAGAAAACCTTGGATTAACCGAAATATAATTCATCTTACACGCAAAATAAAAAGGTATAAGAAGAACAGTTCCAACAAGGGAGCTGTACATCCCCTACAAGCGGAACTGGCTAGTCAAGTCAAAGAAGCAAGAGATAAATATTTTTCGTGCACCCTTTTAAACTTCATAAAACATGATCCTGCAAAGTTTTGGAACTATCTTTCAGAAAAAGCTAAACCGGTCGACCAGCTAAAAGTTAACAATATCATAATCAATGACAAAAAACAAATCGCAGAAGAATTTAACCTATATTTTCAATCTGTGTTCTCAAGTACAGATATGTACACTCCAGTTGCCACCGCTGTAGCTACACTGAACGCCGATTTTATCTCCTTTCGTGGTGTCTTTGTCATGTTATTAAATCTGAATACAAAATCGAGCAGTGGGCCTGATAAGATACCGAACGCCTTCCTCCGTAGATATGCCGAATCTATTTCACGCTTTTTAACAGTCATTTTTCGTGCTTCTTTTCGTTCAAGTGTGCTTCCGAATGACTGGCGAACAGCGCGTGTAGTGCCAATTCATAAGAAGGATGATCATTCTGTTGTAAGCAATTATCGTCCTATTTCTATCACTAGCAACTCATGCAAACTTATGGAACATATGGTTAGTAGTTATATTCGAAATTTCTTGGAAGAGAGGAGTTTGCTGACTTCTTTTCAACATGGTTTCCGGAGGGGTACTCCACAATTACGCAACTAGTTACCACAGTCCATGACTTTGCTGCTACCCTAGACAAGTCTGGACAGGTCGATATTATTTTTTTAGATTTTTGCAAAGCATTCGATAAGGTCCCTCATGGTAAACTTATTTTTAAACTAGAGCGTCTTGGGCTACCACCAGAGATAGTTAACTGGATAGGATCCTATTTGTTCAATCGTAGCCAGTTTGTTGAAGTTGGTGGCCATTTTTCCGGTACCCTCGATGTTTCCTCTGGTGTTCCCCAGGGTAGTGTAATAGGTCCCCTGCTATTTCTGGTCTATATAAATGATATTGTATCAACTGTGAGTACTAACGTTAATATCCGCTTATTTGCAGATGATTGTGTTTTGTTTAAAGCCATATCCTCTGTTGATGACCAAAAAACGCTTAATTCTTCTCTTTCTCTAGTAGACGATTGGTGTAACGAATGGGAAATGCAACTGAATTCCGCGAAGACTGTTCACTTGCGCATGACGAGGAAAATTAAACCTTTGAAATTCACATATCAAGTAAATAATGTTGCAGTAACCGAAGTAAGTGAATACAAATATCTTGGAGTAACCCTAACAAGCGATCTACGATGGTCAAAGCATATCCAAAACATCAGTTCCTCGGCTTTTCGAAAATTAGGTTTCCTACGACGCAAGTTAAAAAATGCTCCAACCTCCGTTAAACTCCAAGCTTATAACTCCTTGGTAAGGTCAAAAATAGAATATGCTAATATAATCTGGGATCCAAACACGAAAAAAGATGCATCAAAACTTGAGATGGTCCAAAGGAGAGCAGTTCGTTTTATTTATGGAATGTACAAGAGACTTGACTCCCCATCCTCCTTAATGGCGGCAAACAATATCACGTCCCTGGAACAGCGTAGGAAAATTGCAAGACTGAAGTTCTTGTATCTACTTTATAACAACAAGCTGTGCGTCGACTCAAGTTTATATATAACCTCCTTATCTTCCAGAGCCACTAGGAACCACCATCAGTTTTCTCTTCAACCAATATTTGCTCGAACCAACATTTTTAAGTTTTCATATTTTCCACGCACCATATCAGATTGGAACGCCCTTCCTTACAATATATTCATAGCCCCTAATTTTAATAAAGCACTTGATGATCATCCTTTTTAGGTATTGCCATTGTGTTCTTGTGTTGTGAACCTTTTTGAACATGTTGTACAAACTTTTTCCCCGTTGATTGTTAGTTATGAGAGTGTTAATTACTAAACATTATGAAAGCCATGTGTAATGATGTTTACAGTCTTTGCCCACACCTGCAAGGGCCTATCAAAAAGCCTGCAGTATGTAGTAAATAAAAAAAATCTTTGAAAACTAATTCCCGATAAACATATCGAGCCTTCGTGTGATGATTTGAACGTAGAACAAGTGTATTCGCAAAGAGCAGAAAGAATTAAGCAGTAGTTATTGAAAATATAACTGTATTACTTGGCCTTCAATTTATTTTGATCGTACATGCACAGGGAATACTGAACCAGTCTTACTGCTTAGTTCTTACCGTCTTTATTAGTTTTCCAGATCTTGTTCGTTCATTTGGTACAGTGGCCTAATTTTTTAATATTATCAAGCGAGCGTCGACCGCTGGGACGGCCAGCGCTGTGCCGCGGAAAAATGCGGCGTCGCGGGAGAGATTAAGCGCGTGCGCACAAAGCCCTTTCTGGTGGGAGCGCCGTCTGCTACGCTATTCCGTTGACCGCACACAGCCCCTGCTCCGTAGCAAAGGAGGGCAGGACGCTTGCAATGTCGAAGTGCATCGTCGATACGCCCCTCCTCTTGAAATGCGTTCAAAATCCTATAGACCTTTTGCGAAATCCACCAAGCGCCACAGCCCGCGCGCTATGAATTGTGGGAGAGGCTGTCCCTCGCCTGGCCGATCTGCCTTGAGATCGCGTGGCCTTGTGGCTAGTCTTCTCCTAATCCTGTTTTTTTCGATTTCATTACCTATTTTCATCTATTCCAGTGCATTTTTATTGCTTCTAAGTGTTTCTATTCTCTTCTGCGGGCGATATTTCTTGCATATACACAGTATTTGTGTTTTTGTTTTGCATTTCTCGACAGGAGTGCCGAGGGAGAACACACCGCTTCGCGCGTCGTTCCCCAGGTGAGTATACCGTTGTTACAGATTCCTATCGCACTGTTAACTGTTCATTTTGGTTCATTCGATTCGCGTGTAGTCGAGAGGAGCCGTTTATGAACACCCGCGCACACGTCATAGTGGTAGGCAGAGCTCTGAATCAACAATCGCGACGCGAGAGCCGAGTGCGCTGTGATTTGGCCGCCCGCGCTCGCTCCGTTGACTCGCACTGTAGCGTACGCCTTCGAGCGCCGCTTACTTGACCAAGATACAGCACGCCGCTTTGTCGCCGCGAACCATTTGTCCGAATGTTTGCGAAGCTGAGGCATATATGCAACGCTGCGGCGTGTGACAACTGCGCGCTGCGGCGCGATCTCTTCGCCAACGCCGACGACTCAATGTCGCGGCTCGGATGCGCCTATGGCATGCCTCCGTAATCTGTCTGCTAAGCGGTTGTCCGTTGCCAACGCCCTTTTTCAAGTGCAGAGATGTGTGGCCGGAAATCATTTGTCAGAATGCCTGCGGTAGCCGTAACACCGTTCGTCATATCCAATGCTGCGGTGCCTGACAAACTGCGCGCAGAGGCGCGATCCCTTCGCAAGCGCCGGTGGCCCAACGTCGCGGTTTGTATGCGCTTTATAGTATGCCTTCTTAATCTAACTGCTAAGCGGTTGTCAGTTCCAAACACCCTTTTTCAACGTGCAGAGATGTAGCTGTCACCTAAGCAGTCACCTTGAAACTCGTAGTTCCTTCGGTCATTTTATTTCTCTGGTCAAGATGTCAGCTCAAGGTACTTTATTTCTTTAGGTCACCTTCAGCAGCAACATACCCGCATGGTACAATTTGCTGTGTGCCAGGCTGTGCAAACCATACTGCCAGCGTACAGCATGTTCAATGGCACCGCTTTCCAAAAAACAGCGTCCTGCGAAGTGTTTGGGTGAAGACAACTGCGTGCAGTTGTCAGGCGCCGCAGCGTTGGATATTCCGAACGGTGTTACGGTTTCGCAGGCATTCGGACCAATGATTCGTGGCGACAAAGCGGTGTGCTGTATCTTAGTCAAGTAAGCGGCACTCGAAGGCATACGCTGTGAGTCAACGGAGCGAGCGCGGGCGGCCAAATCACAGCGCACTCGGCTCTCGCGTCGCGGTTGTTGATTCAGAGCTCTGCCTACCCCTATGGCATGTGCGCGGGTGTTCATAAACGGCTCCTCTTGACTGCACGCGAGTCAAATGAAACAAACTGAACAGCTAACATTGCGATAGAAATCGAGAAAAACGGTAGTACTCACGCGGGAAACGACGTGCGAAGCGGCGTGTTGTGCGTCGGCACTCCCGTCGAAAAAAGCAAAATAAAGATACAAATACTATATATATGCAAGAAATATCACGCGCAGAAGAGAATAGAAACACTTAGAAGCAATAAAAATGAAATGGAAATAGATAAAAATAGGTAATGAAATCGAGAAACAGAGGATTAAGAGGAGACAAGCGACAAGGCAATGCGATCTCAAGGCAGAGCGGCCAGGCGAGGGACAGTCTCTCCCACAATTCCTTGCGCGCGGGCCGGGGCGCTGGGGAAAATTGCAAATCGTCTATGGACGTCAGCCTGTGTAACCCCGACTGTTCTTTCTATATCCCTTTGCGTCACGCCGCCCATCGACATTCTCACAACACGTTCCCGTGTTTTCATGGGCCCTCGAGGAGACATAACAAATGTGCGCGCGCTCGCTGGTCAAAGAAAACGGTGACTACCCGGCTACATAGGCTAGATGATGACAGCAACAACGCAGTTGATAATTCAAAACACCAAGCGGAAACCCTGTCTATGTTCCGTTTCACTTTGTGTTGTACCGCAGCCGACGCTACGAGTTATGTTGGCCAGTCCATCGCTAAAACTGTGTCACGTGGCCTTCCCGTTGGGTACAACTGCAGGGGGAAGCACGATGTCACGTGGCAGGGTGAAAGCACTGGATTGGTTTTAATGCCTCGTACCATTGGCTGTAGTATCTAGTTTAATGCATCGTTGCATTCAGTTTGCCGTGTCATCGTATTTTTCATCTTTGTTGGTGTTCACGAAAGTAAACGCAAACATAAAATCAACAAGAAATTACACCATCTTCCCGAGGGGAACCATGGGGTGATGCCGGAGCATCGCGTATTGTTATTAACGGTGTTATTAACGGTGTTAGTAACGTTGTTAGTAACGTTGTTAACTTGCATGTTATTACGTTGTTAACTTGCGTTGGTTACCACACATCGCGTGAACGTTCAGGGTCTGCCGCTCGCTTCAAGCGTTTTCGCTCAACGTCGCGTGCACTTCGCTGCGCCAGCTTTGTCTTCAGTGGACGTAGCGTTGCTGTTAGTTTGTGGGGTGGTGCTGACGGTTGCTTGCGCCAACCCAATAACTGACGGGACTGTTGCTTCCATCACACTTCATCGGAAGAACGGAGTGAAGTGGAGTCAACAGCGCTGAACTGAACGCGCCCAGCGCGCTACCGCTGCTTATATTCACACTTGAAGGAGAGGAGATTAGAGGAGGAGAGTTGCGCATGCGCGCGCGGTGTGAGTAGAAGTGAACGCACGCGCAGTGCATGCAGCTGGTTGAGAGAGAGAGCGGAGAGAGTAACGCGCAGCTGTTGGAGAGAGGGAAGGAGGAGAGTTGCGCATGCGTAGTGTGAGTGCGGACTACGACGCCGACGCCGCGGGACATAGACCGGAGCAAGAGATGCTCCGCATCTAAAAAAGTAAATTAAACTCGAGATGACGCGCGGTTTATGCCAGGCCTCAGCAGTATCACGCAAGCAAGCGCTGTTCAGATCTTTGCTTAAAGGCGGTTGGCTATGCCAGGAGATAATGAACAGGGGCTGTGTGCGGTCCACGGAATAGCCTAGCAGACGAGGCTCGCAACAGAAAGAGCTTGTGCGCACGCGCTTAATCTCTCCCGTGACGTCGCATTTTTCCGCGGCACAGCGCTGGCAGTCCCGGCCGTCGACGCTCGCTTGATAATATTAAAAAATTGGGCCACTGTACGTATATCCCCATGCTAAGAAACGCCGAGGTCATGTTCGTGCTAACAGTGTCCGACACTGCACGTAAATACACCTACGAGGCCCTTTTACCACCGTTTTTATGCAATTAATTTGAAATACAAAACGTCGTAACTAGCCATTTATTTTGTCTGCCTGACTGAGAAATGTTCCAAGCTACACAGTACGAACAAATTATTCCGGACATTTCCTTTTATAGTCGAGCGCAAGGAGAAAATGCACTCACTTTTGTTCCAGGAAAATGCATTACCGGAAATTAGTTTCCGACTGGTTGCTGCCTGCTTCATTTTCACGCAGCACACTAACGCCAGTTGAATCCCCAGCGCATATTTTAATTACTCTAAGGCAGGGGCTGAGTCAGTCTGGCCCCATCGATCGATCCTCCTCTTTCGCTGTCATCGACGCTTGTGAAGCTATCCTTTTTTATACAGGGTGTTTCGCGAAAGTGGACAAATTCGATATTGCAAAAACTACGTGTCGCAACAAACAAACGCTTCTGTCGTTTTGTTCCTGGGCCAGGGGCCCATTTAGGACAATTATTAAAGCTCGGGATAATCAGATTGTAATTATTTTTCCGTAATAACATTTTTACTATTGGGGTTGAGGCAGACTTGGACGTAGTTCAACTACTCTACTCAAACTACTGCTAGTTTAACTACTTTTCCGGGTAACTTGGTAACTTTCAATTACAACTTCATTTGGGTAATTAGTAGTTTAATTTAACTACGTTTTTCAAGGTAACTTCAACTCAAATTACTAACGACTTTCGAAATCTAATCCTATTTCTTTTTCATGATCAAAAAAAAAAAAAACTGTGCCGACTTGACATAACAAGATAAACAATTTAATCAAACGTTTCGTCTCCCCTGCGAGAAACATCATCAGTGAAACCTTCAAGCAGAAATGAGCGAAAAAACTTCAACAGTCCTATTTAAGCAAGTCCGCGTACACATCGGGGAGGTGGCCGCGGTTAGAGTTGCAAGCCGATGAATCACTTCGGATGAACCATGATTTTGATGACAAAAGTTTGAGCGCAGAAATAAATAAGATGCTGGCAGATTAAGTGGTATCCCCGAACAAGGAGCCCCCTCACATTCCGTTCCCACGCACTTATACTCGGCAGCCGTAGAAATTGCATCACAGGCGTCCTGGGGCCCAGGTGGCGACGAGCAGCCAAAACATAACACCGGCGCGCACGAACGCAGGCAGAGATGCTTAAAGGGCAACTCCGGCCAAAACTCAAGCCTCGGTCGGGTATTGACCTAATCCGGTGATTCCCGCAGGCGCCGCGCCTCCAGCTGCAACCGTGAAAGACGGGGACACTCCGAGGGTTGTTGTTATTTTCATGTTGTGTGCCTTTAGTGAGTTCTGACTCAAGTGGCAGGCTCCACGGTAGGAGCAACTGGAATGACCTCGCAGCCGGGCGCCTGTTCTCATGGTCGCCTCGTCGTCAGCGCATACTCCTTCCAAAGCCGGACTCCCCAGCGCAGCAACGCAGACACGGATAATCCGCTCATGGGAGCACGTTCCCGCTTCCCGCTTGTTCACGTAATCCTTCGCGTCCTTCTGACCTTCCACGCCAGGGAGACCTCCTCTTTGTTAAGAACGTTGTTCTTCTCAGGCGTGTCAGGCGCGTCAGGATACCGTAGTCGCCGGCGAGGATTGCGAGTCACCCTTCGGAGATCCTTTTGTTGAACCCAACGTCAGCGGCGAAAAGCAATCTTTTTTCAGTGACGTAACATTACCATTGCAACGAGACGCGCAGTCGTTCGGATGATTCAATCGTCGTGGCGCGAGACTTGATCCCTCGACGGTCAGGTACACTCGCTCGGCGAACTCTCCGAATGTCGTGAGAATAAAGAGGGGCCAGTCATAAGAATCTCAACTTGCCGAATAAAAAAAGGAAGAAGGAGGAGAGTTTGTTATAAAAGACCCTCTAGCCGAAGCAAGCGTCACAAGTTTCGTCATAGACTCCAAAGATGCCGACACTCGCTTCCCCGACCCTGCACATCCTGCGTCTGAAATTTGACGCTGCCTTTGCATCCAGCGCCACGGAGGAACGTCTGTTTAGCTTGACTGAGGACGTCATTAGAAGGAGAAGGGGAAAACTCTCCGATAACAACTTTGAAAGACAATTGCTTCTGCAAGCGAATAAACTATTTTGGAAGTTATAAAATGACTGCATTTATTTCAGGCTTGCAGGGTTTTTCACTGACCAAAACTGCTGTTCCTTTTGCTGCCACAAAAATATAAAAAGTAACTTCGAAAGTAACTTCGATGTAACTCGCTACTTTTTTTGCAGTAGTTAGTAGTTTACTCAATTACTTTTACAAATGCGTAATTTCTATTCTACTCCAACTACTTTTGGCGTGGATACTCAGTAACTTAACTACCTTTTTGTAGTAGTTTGTACATATCTGGGTTAAGGGCATGGTTTCAATTAGAAAATTGCTCAGTATCATCAAAAAACCCCAAATCAACAAATCGCAGATCAATAGAAGGCACGTGGAGCATTTTACGGCTTTCTGAAAAACCGCGCAGATTCGACGGGTTTTAAGTTTCGGTTTCCTATCGGAGCGGATCTCGGCCCCGGCGGCACCCCGCCCCGTGGAGAAATAGTGCAACCAACCTCTGCTGCGTTGTCATCGCGTAACGTAGCAGAGGTTGGTTGCACTATTTCTCCGCAGGGCCGGTGCCGCCGGGGACGAGATGCGATCCGATAGAAAACCGAATTTTAAAACCCGTCAAATTTGCGCGGTTTTTAAGAAAGCCGCCCTATCGAAAAGACCATGAGGAAAATCCTGATGGGCTGATGGTCTGGTGGAGTCGTATTTTGGGACGTCTGTTGGTCTGATGGTTTGATGGTCTGATGGTTTGATGGTCGAATGACCTGTCGAATTTTGGGACGTCTATCTTTTTTATGGTTTGATTATGGTGGTTTCATGGCTAATTTCAAACAGTTCGAGTTAGCCAACACTTAAACAAATGGTTGAGTGCCAAGCACGACAATATGTGAATGCATAATGTGGAAACTTAATTATGCTATGTCTGGATCATGACGAGGTGCATATCCCACTTAGAATTTAATTATATTGTCCACCGCACACTGGTAATCGCCAGCCTGACATTTGAGTACGGCAAATGCAGCTACTAGTAAGAATAAAGTCAAACAAGCTGCGTTGCTTTGATATTTTTATTATGAAGTTATGAAATCATACATTGTTTCGCTAGGAGGGATGGCAAGGTGGTACAGAAAAACCAGAAACGTTTGAGGAAGTAATATCGTGACCAATATTAGTTGAAACGCCATGACGCATGGCGAGTGGTACTATCAGAGCCACCTGTCAGATTTTTCAGCGAACCTCTGTGTTTGCTGAGGCTTAGGCAGGTTGCTTCTTGCACTCATTGCGCCACTATGAGCTGAAAATTGACACGGAACGGCATAGTGATGCAACGAGCACAAGAAGCGACTTGTCTCTACCTCAGTGCATACCGAGGTTTGCTGAACAATCTGAGAGACAACTCTCATATTGTCGCGTGCCACGCGTAGTGGCATTTCAGCTCGTATTGGCTGCGATAGTGCATTTGTTCCATTTCAATAGCATTTGCAATATATAAATTAAGCTAAATTAATATAAAGAAAATGGTAAAAAGGCTACAACATGGGGTGCAAGCGATGGCAGACCTGCAACAGCCTGGGCAGTCCGTGGTGGGACCGCGCATCGGGGGAGGACAGGCAGCAAAGGGATGAGCCTGGACATATCAAGGGCAATTCAGTGATCAGCGATGAGACCAAACACAGGACGACCATTGACATACGTCAACAGCAGAGTGGGCCTAGAGACGACTAAGGGACAGTAAGAGTGACATGCTTCATTGCAATTGTGTGACCATGCAACTTTTTGGAGAGTGAGCGAGCACGGCCTGATGGGATGGCAGTAGCGACCAAGCAACCCGCAGCCTTTTTCAAGTGGTCAGCTGATCAACACACTACTTTAAAGTTGGTTGCATAAACATCTAGAGGTATATTAACCTCTAAATAATTGATCTATACCAGGGTTGGCCAGGCTGACCCGGCCTAAGAGCCGCAAACAAAACCACGAAACCTCCAAGAGCTGCGGGGGGAGGTGAGGGGAGGGGGCACAATTTTTGTAGAGAGCAATAAACGAAACTGGAGCTACTTTCAATCTATCCGAGTCAAAAGCAGTCCAACTGTACTATAAAGGTAGCAGCAGCACGAGACTACCAAACCGCAACATGTCTTTCGATTTAAGACGTTCTCCAATTCTCTGTTTGAGGAAGCGCTCGTGTGACCGAAAGCAAGGCGGGGGAGTGGTGGAGGGGGGTAGGGGAGGGAGCCGCGAGCCGCACTTTATCACGCGAAGAGCCGCATGCGGCTCGCGAGCCGCAGCTCGGCCACCCCTGATCTATACCATCATTTAAAAAAATTGCTTGTAAACTTGAGACCCAAAATATTATGGTAATTAAGGAAGTTGTAGTATAGACGCACATACCTTTTTAGCGATTTCTCCTGAGATCGGACAGCTTTTCCGACAGGTACCGCCGTATCTTCTGGTGCTGGGCCGCCCTTTTAGCCTGGCGGTACCCCTTCTCCCTCAGGTGTAGCCGAAAGCAGCCTGGAATATTGAAAATTCAGGGTAATTTTTTGCAGTGCTCAGACTTAAAACAATATATTACATCATACATACAGGCTGGAGGGTCAAAGTTTAAGAAGACCAAATGAAAATTAGTCTCAATGGAAGCAGTTAAGAGGCAGCTGGCACCTAACAAACCTTCAAGGTTTCTTAGAATTTACACAGTTCAGAGATTACCATAAAAACAAAAGTACCGCAGTATCCTGATTCATGTTCCAATCCCAAGAGACAGCCCACCCGGGCTTTTGTTAGATTCTTTTAAGAGGATATCGCAGCTACCGAGCCCTATGCAATTTCAATGGCAACTTTTTAGTATTTTTTCTCCAGAACCACCGGACGGATTGACTTGGGAATGGTTTTATTAGAAAGATAATAAAAAACTGAGTCATATTGTGGCGCTACATTTCCCGATTTTTAAGCTTAAAATTTTTTACGGGAACTTAAAGATGCTTGAAAATGCCTTTTTTTCCGTTCCGTTCTTCATAAACATTTAAAAATAAACCGGGGCCTAAATACAAATTTAGGCTCCACAATATTCAAGACCAAGACTTTTAGAATATATCTCTTATAAGATCTTTTTTCCAGAGATTCTCATTGTGATGAATTTTAACTAAGTTTGTAGCCTATCAAAACGTCAAAAAATCCTGCTGTCAGGTGGCGCCATCTATGAGTGTTACCGCAAAACCTGCTCTTGAAATTGCGCAATGTGTTATTGCGCCCCGGACTACTTGCATCTTCAAGGTCGTCGGTTTGACAGTCGGGATTTTGAGGAAGTGTGCCTCTCGAAACAGATCTTTTTTTTTTTTTTGCTTTTTGCTTTTCGTTTTGTTTGGGTTTGGGGGGGGGGCGAAGATACTTTGCGGGTTATCGCGATAGTGAGTAATAGGTTGTCCATCGCCCGAGCGCGTCCTTGGGAGGATGTTCCGTTCTTTGTTGGTGTATTGAGGTCGCACAAATGCGAGTAAAAGGTTTCTTGTTTTTTTATTTTTTGTTTGGCGGCCTAGATATTTTGCGGGTGGGTGTGAGTCATTAGTTTTCAATCGCCAGAGCGCGTCATTGGGAGGATGTTCCATTCTTTGTTGGCGTTTGCGGTCCCGAAAATGGAAGTGAAAGATTTTACCCTTCAAGCGGTCCTTGCGTGACGCTTATGGCCAGAACATCCATTGGGTCAGAACATCCATCGAGTCAAAACATCCAAGAGGTCACGTGACACTAGAGTCAGAACATCCAACGAGTCAAGACATCCATCCGAGTCGAAACATCCATCGAGTCAAAACATCCATCGAGTCAGAACATCCATCCGTGTCTAAACATCCATCGAGTCAGAACATCCATCGAGTCAGAACATCCATCGAGTCAGAACATCCATCAGAGTCAAAACATCTATCGAGTCAGAACATCCATCAGAGTAAAAACATCCATCTGACTCAAAACATTATTATTTGAATTGAAAAGGAAAAAAAAATAGATATATATGAATTTTCGCCGGCTCCAAGGCTGCGAATTTCGCTATGCCCCAGTTTCGGGGATACACTTGATCAACCACCTTGGTCAGCGTCCTGGATGTAGGGTCCCTTGTTTTCGTGTTTTATTTTTGTCACTGAGTATATTTGGACGTTCGTGGTCGAAATTAGCATTGTAAATCGGCGTATTATTTCCTCTCCGTGATGTCAGTTTTGGGGAGTGTTGCCATCTGTGTTCGAAGTGCCAAAGGCTTGGAAGTGTTTTGCCCGTTTCACTGTTAGTGACATCCGGCTTAACCTTCGGTTGGAGGTGGATTTCATGAAATCCCTCGAACACCTGTTGAACCCGCTGACCCCAATCTTGAAAATATTGAGAAAGGGAAGATGGCAGGGTGATAGCACGATCTTGGCGACAGGGGAGTGTGTAAGAAGACGTGGGTACATCGCTTTAGAAAGCCGGCGACCTCAAAGATAATTGAGATAACGCGCGTACCGGAACGGAAGTTCGAGGAACAGAAGTTTGCTGACCTGGTTGTTTTGTGATGCCTTTGTTCAAGTCCGAACTGGGTCAAGGTTTTCTGGTTCAAAGATGACTAATTAACGTCAACGACTGCATATAAATACCTGCAAGTTTTCGTTCCGGAATCGATTCCAGTCAAGAGGTGTTCCCGTCAACAACAAGTCGCTGCGTTCAGCTTTGAGAGCAGCAATTTGTCAAGGTATTTCGATTTACTAAATATTTCAGTCAAGCAAATTTTAAACTGAAGTGCTAATTAATTCCTGAGAAGATTGACTTTATGGAGCAAAACTTCGGAATACCGGTATTTGTGCCGTCCAGTCATCGCTCGAAGTGGCCGGTAATCCAGTTTAAAAGCAACAAGTGGGACAATGTTGTTTTTGAGTTTTCCTACAAGGCTACGAATCCGAAGAATCCGGACATCGTGTACTATAGATGCATTGCCTGTTTCAACCTGAAGAGTCGACTTGGACGGGATGAGAAGAGCCCGATTGCCCATCTGACATTGCGGAATGGAGTCATGATCACTGACCCCGACGACCCAACTACGCCCCATAGCTGCAGGCCAGGTAATGCGCTGCTTGTGGGGAAAATGCTCGCGAAGAGGTATATGCTGGAAGTAGGAACGCAAATCCGTGAAAACAGAAAAAGACCCCGTCAGGCCTTTGACGACGCTGTCTGTTCTGTCGACGAGAGGTTCGAAGATCACTCTTCCGAAATTCGAGATGCAATCAAGTCTGAACTCAGCACCCATTACGGCTATGCTTCTAAACGCAGAGCGTTATCAAGAAACAGACACTTCGGTGTCATCAGAGGCAACAGCTTGGACGCTATCCTCCCAGAACTTCAAACAACCAAGGATGGGCATCGCTTTCTTCAGTTTGAAGACAAGACGGAGGCACGGAGAATGCTGGTCTTCTTTGCCGAAAAGGACATGGACGCGCTCTGTGGCGCTCAATACGTGTTGGGCGACGGAAACTACAAGTACAACCCCATGGAATTTCATAACCCTGGACAGTTGTACACGCTTCACGCTGTCGTCAAGGGGGAAGCGCAACCAGTTGTCTACGCTCTTATGCAGTCGTGCGACACCCGTTCCTACGAGACCTTCCTCAATGTGGTCAAGGATGCCATGGAGCGGAAGTTCGGCAATGTCGGAACGCTTTCCACTACTGCCACGTGGATATTCGATTTTGAGTTGGCGGCCATACAAGCAACGAAACAGGTCTTTGGCACGGCAGCAGGAACACCACGTGTGAGTAAGCGTTTTCATTATACTAAATGGTCCCATCCATCCGTCCGTTTTGTTCAACTCTTCCATATTTTAGAATAGTTTTCTGTTCGTTTTTTTAATATTTGAAGACAATTCTTATAACATTTTAGTTCCTACCACATTTATATGAATTTGCGCGCTAGATAGCAAGTTATCTGGATTTTATTTTTCGCGGGCGTGTCAGTAACTGAGACAGATGAAAAAAAAAATCACGGATTTTTCTTTTTACGAGGGGGATTATCCTTTTTCCGAGAATAGATTTTTAAAATATAACGAGAGGTAGAGTCACTTTCGCCGGAGCGGCCACAATTTTTCTCTATAAAAAGACGAAAAATACATCAGCCTTTTTGGGGAGACCTCAAAGTACCACTTTACTAAAAAATAGTGGTCAATGTTTTATTTGGATCGTCAAAGGAAAATACATAATTGGAAGTTACAGCCACTTCAGCTTACTGTCATAACGTTTTTCTTCTTTATTATCAACTTGTCAAATTGCTGTCATAACCGTTACACTGTTTACTTTTATGTTTGATCTTAGTTTTGCTTCCGAATCTACCAACATTGATTAAACCTTTAATGCGATACCTAAATCGCACAGGAAGTAAGGCTTATAGCATAAAGAATGTTATATTTGTCCCAGGTGCGTGGTTGTGCGTTCCACTTCGCCAAGGCCCTCAACACCAAACGCGACGAGCTAGGCCTGCGGCCAAGTTGCAAACAGAACGGTGACGTCGCCAGGTGGATTGAAAGGGTGCGACATCTCCCTTTGTACCTGACGGCTTCCGCCAGGCCTTCTCCAGGGACCTGCTTGCTGCTCGGCCACAGGCTTCACCACTGGACAGTGCTCGGTTGGAGCAATTTGCGAAGTATTTTGATAGTTTCTGGCTTTCCAACACTGTTGTGAAAGACATTTGGGGACAGTTTGAAAACGATGGCCCCCGCACGACTAACATGGTCGAAGGTTGGCACAATGGGCTGCACAGCCGGCTCACCAGTCACCATCCAGACTTGGCCGAGTTCATTCAGTTCCTCCAAGTGATCCAGCACTCTTCGCAAAACCGAATCCAGGCGCTGCTCTTGGATCACCTTGCAGTGGCATCAGCACCGGGGGTTGAAGTCAGCAACCGTAACAAGCGGTTACAAGAGGAAATGGCACTGTTTTCAGGCTACTTGTCATCTGCAGTCCCGACATTTCAGGATGTCCTCAACTATCTGGACAGAGTTACTATCCTTGGAGTTCTTCCGTAGAATGAACTGAACAGCATGCATGGGCAAGTTTTCTTGAATAAAACTGTTTAAATGCCTCACGATGTCTCGGTGTCTTATTCAACGAAATGACTTTATGTGAACGATATGCACTATGTTGCGTCTGGTAGTAGTAATCGGTACGAAAATGAGTGTATAGACACTTCGACAGGTAAAGATACTTAAAAAGTTATAATACATTAAAAAACGAAACTGTAAAGTGTGTTCCAATAGTGCTTCCGTAATTGAAAAAAACTACTATTTATATACAATTGAGCAAATTCATGTAGAATGCTTTGTCCGAGAGTGAAACTAACTTTAAAAAAACACGAAATAAGCTGCGATTCTCTCGTAAAACGTTATTGATCACGGCGAACGTCTGGGACAAGAGTGTCTTGAAACAATTCAGAGGCTCAACACAAAAATGAAAGCAATTGACTGACGATGTGAAATTAATTTCTCTGGAGGGCTTACGTTGCATAATTCACCGACAACAGTATTTTGGTCCCTCGAGCAATCGCCCAGACTTGGAGTCAGCCCATCGCGCGCTCTGCTGCTCCCACCCCGATGTAGAAAAACTGTTCTCCTTCCCCGAATTAATGCGGTGAAGCAAAATATCTCTAAAACAGAGCCATTTTGTCTTGAAAAATGTATCACCATCACAAGCTTGAGAGTGCTCTAACTTTTCGTGTGAATAACAATATCGCTCTTTTCATTTGGATGATTTTTATCACGTTGCTTTTGAATGAATTGCTAAAATTTGTTAACTTACATTGCCTGGAAAAAAATAGTTTTTTTCCCAACCTCTTAGGAACGCATTGACATAAACCAAGCTAAAATAGAAAATGGCTGTCACGCTGTTTTTTGTTTTTTCCCTAAGGCGATCTAAATATCTAGCATTTTTATATGGATTCAAACGGCCTTGTCTATTGTCTGCGGGTCACGTAGCTGCCACGATTCGCAGAGTAGCGTGCTCTCGAGCTGCGCGGGTCAAACGACAGCAAATAAAACCCCACCCGAGACGGCAAAGCCGCGGATTTTACCGGCAATGCAAGTGAATTACCTTCCTAAACCACGTCGCGTGATCACGTAACATTACCGCTCGGCGCTTTCGAGAGCCATTGCCACTGCGCCGTCGTGTCCTACCTGATCTTTATACGGAACGGACCACCGAAAAACTGTTTTATTTTAAGCTCCGTTAAGCTACAAGAAAGACACAAGGTCACTGACGAGCGTACACCCCCTAATACAATGATAAAACAAACAAAAAATTATTTCGCTCCGTTTACATGCCCCTGACGATATTAACTTTAATATTTTGTTTATTTATTTATTAATAGAAAAACCTACAGACCATGAGTGGTTCAAGCAGGGAGCAAGGAAAACAACCGCAATGATCTTACAAAAAAGAAAATAAATAAAAAGTAACTAACACTGGTAGAGGAAAATTGAAGAAATCGGAATCACAAAATACATATAAAACGCACGTTTACTGAATAGCCTAAATAACTGACAAGGTCTCAATGCGATAATAAAATCGTAAAGGCAGTCCACAGCTCGAATAATAGTAAAGGTTAAAGAACATGCCCTATCCACTTCCGTCAAATAACAAACTCAGTTTGGTCCTTCATAATTGATTAAATTTTATCTAGGAGCCTATGCAAACGGTCCCTGCTTACCATACCACCAAAAGTCGCTTACACAACAGCACTCTCCTTTCAGGCAAAAAAAAAAAAAACGATAGAACATTCAACTCGTCAAAATATCCATGACAGCCATCCGAGCCAAAACATCCATTGAGTCAAAACATCCATCGAGTCAGAACATCCATCCGAGTCTAAACATCCATGGAGTTAAAACATCCATCGAGTCAGAACATCCATCCGAGTCAAAACATCCATCGAGTCAGAACATCCATCGAGACAAAACATCCACGAATGGATGTTTTGACTCGATGGATGTTCTGACTCGATGGATGTTCTGACTCGGAATCATTGGAGAGCGTCAAGCCTAAACCCTATGCGCTACATAATCTATACTACGTTAGAAATATCAAAGTATAATATTGTAAAACGTTAGAGTAAAATACACTTCCTATTGGAAACCTAGATTTTTAGATTTCGAAATTTTATATTTTTAAGGCGAAATTCATGTTGATAACAGAACAGAATCATTTTTTAGCATATTGAGAGGCTTAAAACTCCAAAACCAGTGCATATACCTCTAGCGGAATGTATTCTGGGTAAAAGAGGGTGCAAAGAGAACGTGACGCAAGAAAAATAAAAAAATTAAAATATTTTTTCATATACAGCGTGCTGAAATAGAACGAAAAGTGAAAACATCCTCTGTTTCGTAATTTATTTCTCAGTACTCGTACATGATAAAAACACAAACTTTGCTTAATTTGGAAGACAATGAAAGCTTCTACACGCGGTATTATTTTAAAAGCGATACTAAACAAAGTCGACTCAAAAAACAAAAACGCAATTTAGGTCACAGTTGTTCGCGGAGGCATGTTTGGGGATTTTTACAAAGATTGGATGACGAATAATAAATAGTAGTTATAATGTCGTTTTACCTACTTTTATATATATATCACACTAAAAATATAGATGCTCTCTTTTGAATACTTCGGGATAGAGAGTGATTCAAAAACGCCACACACGACAATCGCCAAACGGCGTCGTTCTTTCCCGCTTCTTTGAGATTCTTTTCTCAGAAAGTAAACATGTCAGGACATAAAAATAAAAAGGATTGTTCTTCTTGGAACATTCTCCACAAAGTATAAAAATTTGAAGCAAAATAAAAAATATGACTGCCACTCGTTGCCTGAATCCAAATGAAACCGCCCTGATATATATATATATATATATGTCTTTTTTTTTTAAGCTTAACAGATTTGTTTTAAAAAAGCCGTGAAAGTTACACTTATGCCGATTGTGGAGGTGAGTTATACGGCCAGGGGGACATATTATAGGGGCTAATCATAACGATCAGTCAGCTAATTAATTAAGAATCGTTAATTAACTTTTAATTAATGAAAATATACATATGGTTCCAGTTAGAAACTTGCTCAGCGTCATCGAAAACCACTAAATCAGTTATTTTCAGAAAGACTTTGAGCGCGTGAGAAGAGTAGTAGTGCACTAAAGTTACCACTCGTGGAGCAGGTACAAAGCTAGCGGTTGCGAGTAAGGCGCCCGCGCAATTTTTCCGTCTCTTATCTAGCCCCAGCCTTGTACCTGCTCCACGAGTGGTAACTTTAGTACAATACTACGCTTCTCACGCGCTCAAAGTCTTTCTGAAAATGACTAATTTAGTGGTTTTCGATGACGCTGAGCAAGTTTCTAATTGGAACCGTATGTCTATTTTCATTATTTAAAAAGTTAATTAACGAATTTTAATTAATTAGCCGACTGATCGTTACGATTAGCCCCCTATAATATGTCCCCCTGGCCGTATAACTCACGTCCACAAGCGGCATAAGTGTAACTTTCACGGCTTTTTTAAAACAAATCTGATTGAAGCTTAAACAAGAAACACCCGGTATATATGTATATATATGTATATATATATGTGTGTGTGTGTGTTGTGTGTGTGTGTGTATGTGTGTGTGTCGCACTGCACATTAGTTTTCAGAGCATTGCTCTACACAAAACTGTGCAATAGTCAATTGACAACCCGACATACCTATGTAACTAATTGTAGAAAATATACGGAAGAGTGACCAAGTTTTCAGTGTAAATGCGATCACCACATTTTAGAATAAGTTACCTGAAAAAATGCTCAGATATCTTTTAGTGGTAACATCACAAGTTGCATATTTTGATTATTAAGATAATTTAGCGGCGCTGGGAAGTTTGTATGATAGCATCTGTTCACCTTTATAAAATAGCTTGTCATTCGTTGCAAAGGAATTTGCAACTTCGAAGTTGCGAAAAAAGAAACTCTCTCGAGAAAAAGCATCCCTTCTCGGTTGTTTGCTTCTTCATCCACCCATAGACGGGTAGGGAAAAGTAGGGATTGTTTAGTGTTGCCAGTGGAGAGTCGCCGGCTTGAATTTACGCGAACGGCGTAATCTAAAAATTCAGTTACTCCAGAGAAAATGTTGACTGATTAAATAATTTGGCCAGCATTTCAGAAAGAGGTATTGCTTGGGTCTCCAATTTCCAGTCAAATCAATGGAAAATTATAAATAAAAATCGTCGGAGTTGTAGCTTGTGACACTTGCGTCTAACTAAGCTAGCCTCGAAACTCGTCTCATAAACTGGTCTTTAATAAGTACCATGCATATCACTGTACTGCTGCAACAAAGCTTATATCTTATTTATGATTAATCTATCTTATATTAAAATATGCTGACGTCTTGCATCCAAAAACACAATAATCCATAAAAAAAGAAAGCGCTGTTCGATTCATTATAATTCATATGGCATTGCCTAGAACTGTCGTATCGTAAAAAAAATGAAGCGCAGAAAATGTATGCACATTTTAATGTATGATAAAATCTGTTTGAAGTTTGACAACTGTCTCGACAGACCTTTTTTTGTTGTTCGCTCGTACAGATTGCGGCTGGCTGGATTGCCTCCAACAATGACGCAGGCGTTTGTTCTGTTCGCTCTTTGCCTGTTGCATTAGAAAAGCTTTTCTTATGTGTGTTTTTCTTTGACACTATTATGCACGTGCGCGTTTTGTTTCTTAGGTGATTTTTGCATTTCTGTTGCCCTATGTTTGCCACTACAGTCTAAACAAAGAAAGTATCTGAGTTCGCTTTACCGCAGAACATGACGAAGAACAGGAAGTTCCTAGTAATAACAAGGCTCAAAATACGATTATATCTCAAAAGATGTACACAGGAACAATGGGCAAATCAAACGTCTTTGCGTGGCGCTTTTTTAGATCTAATCGTATACTGTGCTCCGTGATTTGTGAAGCTCGCATCCTTTTTCGTGTGTGCTTGATATACCTCGTGGAGCAGGTGCAACCTGGGGCTCTCGTAAGAGACGGAAAAATCGCGCGAGCGCCTTACCATAACCGCTAAGTTTGTACCTGCTCCTGGTGGCAGCTTCGTGCACTACTACGCTTCTCACGCGCTCAAAATCTTTCTGAAAATGACTGATTTAGTGCCTTTTCGATGACGCTGAGCAAGTTTCTAATTGGAACCATATGTCTATTTTCATTAATTAAAAGGTTAATTATCGAATTCTAGTTAATTAGCCAACTGATCGTTACGATTAGCCCTATAATATGTCCCCCTGGCCGTATAGCTCACGTCCGCACGGCATAGGTGTAACTTTCCGGCTTTTTTAAAAATAAATCTGTTCGAATTAAAAATGAACACTTGGTATATATGTAGTCTTCTTTTAAGTTAATATTGAGCAGAAAGCAGCTTAATCTATGCCAATATGAATCGCTTTGCAGATCGCTGATCGGAGTAACCGCCGCCATTAAAGGGATACTTCGACGAAATTTGAAATATACCAGTAGTGTTCAAAAATAGGCTGAATATGATCCACAATATCCGTAAATGACAACCGCATGTTTGTATATAGAGCCTGGTGCAGTGGCGGATCAAGGGGGGGCGGGGGGGGGGGGGGGGCGGCGGGGGCAACGCCGCCCTCCCCCTTCTTGGAGAGCGAATTTGACATGGGTGGACCCCCCGGTGCACGAAGAATGGGAGAATAATATCCTTACAAATTCCCCCCACCAAAAAAAAAAAAACGGAGTTCTGGATCCGCCCCTGGCCCTGGTGCCTGTATTTTTCGTTATAAACGGCCTACTCTGGCAAGCGCTCGGAGAGCAGCCAGCGGAGAGCACGTGACATCTGCCGCAATCGTGACGTAGTTCGTCTCGGGACGAGCAAAGCTGCGGCGAGGCTGACGTCGAGAGGATGTCCAAGTCGTTCCATGCCACCGAAGCGGCTGCTTTTGTAAACTTTGAGTGACGGGTTAATCTTCTATAATCTTGTAAAGGGACAATAGCGACTTCTGGGACACACAAAGAGATTCTTGGGAAGAGGGAGTTCCTCTTTCCCGTCTTCTCTCGTGGTGGCCGGAGGCGAGACAGTTACCGTCACTACCTGTCAAGGTTCCTGAGACAAGCATTACAAACGAGGCGTTAGCGACATCCACCATGGTGCTCTTTGCTAATCGTTTAATTCGTTTTGAAATTCTTTTTCGATGTCTTTTTTAACAAGATATTGGTGTGTCCGATGTGATACAGCTCCTCTGAACATATAGACAAAAAATAAGCGACAACATGTCGATGTAGTATCCCCTTTGAGGGATCTGCAACTAAATTCTATCGGCCGCTTCACATCTCGGTCATTTTTCTGGCTCATCTTTTATGGGGCGTATTTCAACGTGAGAGCTCGGGCCATATTACATTTAATTATTTGTCTGACTAAAACGCCATGTCTTTCACATTCGGTACGTGAGTAAACCAAAGCGGGTGTTGATGATGATCCCGTGACAACCGTGAATGTGGTCATCCAACTCAGCTCTTGGATTCTACGGCGTCGCGTAGCTCAAAAGGAAAGAAGACGCAAGTTCGGCCGGGTTATCGATTTATATGGCTGCACGCAACGCCCTAGCACCATGCCGGTGCGCATTCAACACTCTCTTGCAAAAAAGAAAAAAAAAGCAATAATACATTGTTTACTGGAAAAAAAAAACCAAGGCCACCACAACGGCAGCTGGTGCTTCGTCAGTGCAGGCCATAAAACCACTGCGCTCGTGCCTTCGGCTTCGCTTGCACTAGTGCCACTAAATAAGCTACGCTTCAGAGTAACAACACTTGGCCTGTTGTGTCTTAAGAGCATGCATGGTTTCCAGTTATTTGAAGCTTTAACTGAGATCACAGGGACACTTTTCCGCCCTCCACAAATGTTTCAACAGTTCGCGACAGAGCAAAGCGATGTACATAATCCTTCCTAGCACCCAATCTAATGCTGAGGAAGTCGCACTTTTGAATCATGACGATCGGCAATTGCGTCTGCTCTGCATACGAGCCAAAATGGCGGCGCCCACGACAATGTCAGGGAAAAGAGTGCCGACGCTCTAAGCGCAACTCATTTAGTGGCTCTGGCTGCACTGATGGTGAAATAGAGCCTTGAGTGCATGGGCCGCTTTAGACACGCGCCAGATTACACTCTAAAAAAGGGTGTCATGGGGTACACCACATAGGGGGTGTATGTGCTTGTCACATATAATACACCCTTTGGGGGAACACTTGCATCACCCCAAATATGGGAGTACGTTTGTACAGCCGTCGGTGTGGTGCACATGTACACCTTTTTCAACAGAAATCTCACACGAAGGGACACAGGTGCACCCCATTCAATGGTGTGCAGCTACACCTCTTTCTACACCCAATGAAGTGAAAGAACACAGATGCACCCCCTTCGAAGGTGTACCATTGCACCGCTTCGCAAACCCGCCTCACTCAAAGGGAACACAGATGCACCCCGCTCAATGGTGTACCATTACTCCCCTTTCTACACCTACTGCTCTCAAAGAAAACACAGGGAGCACCCCGTTCAATAGTGTACTGTTGCACCTCTTTCTGCAACCACTGAATTCGAGGAGAACACAGATGCACACGATTCAAAGGTGCATGGTCACACCACCTTACGCACCCGCTTTATAACTAACTTCATAAACCTATTTAAGACATCAAGGAAACCCTTAAAAAACGTATGCGCCCCGGTGATAGCAAAAAGGCAGGTAAAGGGACACACGGGATTGTTTTCAAATCTCATAAAAGTTTATTAGACAGCTTATTCCGTAAACAAGTACAAACTTGCAAGCAATCCGTGATATGTTGAAGGGGTACGAAGAACCTGTTACACAACTGAGAAGATTACTAAGCAAACAAGAAACGGAAGTGAGTCTTAAAGGAGCTGTGCAACGATATTCAGTTGGAATGTTTTCCACTTTACCGAGCTTACTGGCACTGGTGGGACTCAAGGATACTCGCACGCAACGCCACTGGCCAAGAAACTCCTTTGTTGCGGTGTAATTTCAAGGACAAAGCGATCATTTTCATTCAATCTCTCCTTTGCAAAATTTGATGACGTAACGTGGGGATCGCTGTACACCCCAATGACGATATTTGAATGCGGTTCATAGATTGAACCCGAGCATTGCGTGGGCACTCGATTTGGGCTCGTGATAATTACTAGCTCGAGAAGCATTCGGGTAGTGGCCCGTGTCCAATCGCTTCAACGACGACAATAGCCGAGCCATAACAATGTCTGGAACTCAGCGCGTGTCCTGTGCTTTGCCAACACCAGCGCGTGGCTATGATCAACATTGGCGGCATATAATCCATTCCAGGTCACGTGGCCGCTTGTTCTGGCTGCGAGTTGAGGGAGTGAAGCGGTGCTCGTTTTATGTTAATTTTTCTCTGGGACTTCTATTGCGTGGGGTGAAAAACAGAACGCGTGTTTCATAGGTCATCAACGTCAGGGATTCGTTCTAGCGGTATTTGCGCAAAGTACAAAAATTGTTGCATCGCCCCTTTAAAGGCCGTTCACCGCATTCTTGCGACCGAGTTCGACCGAGAGAGCCAAACCTGTTTTAAGCCTCTTGCGATCTCTTAGGACCAGCTCGGCTGCAGCGGAGCTGGTCAAGATGATCCGCAAGCAAGCTTATACACGGTCTGCTCTCTCGATCGCAAATGCTGAACGGGCCTTTGGCTGTCTATTCTTCAAGCAGCCGGCAGAATTATTTCCACGAAATTCCACCAGCAAACGCCATTCATTCATCGAACGAAGTTTCATCGCCAGCTGTACCCGCGAGGTGGCGTGTACGGGGGGGGGTGTACAGGTTGGTCTAATCATTTTCGTAATGAGCCGCCGCAGACTGTCGCCACGAAGCGGCGTGAACGGGTGGCTGAGTCGGTGAGCATGCATTTCAGAGGTACACGCGCGACAAAATGTCCCTACAGCGTGCATTTCGCGTAACGAGTGACGATGAAACGTTAGTGTCGATGAAACGTGTCTACAGAACGTGTGTCAACGAAAACGTGTTTTTCACAAAACGCCAAGAGATTAAGAAAGTCAGTATTATACCTGCAGTCGTCACATGATTAGAAGTCAGCTAATGACAAGCGACTGCTGATATATTTCGGGGAAAGTTATTCTCCCCGCTGCTAGAAAATAGAAACATGCCTAATTCTAGAGGTAATCGGAACGGAACGGTCAACTGTTGGCAAAGAAGTAGGTTGCAGAGCACTACGATGAAAATGCCGGACTCGAAATATGTAATCCGAAATATATGTCGACACGGGCACTGCAGCACAACACAAAAACGAAAAGGAAAGAAGTCCGTGAAGATTGAACACGATGTGGCAGAAGCAGTAATTTGCCGAACCGAACACAAAGCATCACGCGAATTCCTTGGGCTTTTTGAAGAAATCGCTTGTTGCGTAGGACGTTTCAAACACTGGAAATCTTGGTACACTCGAATACGTTGTCGCGGACGAAATCTACAGCAGCCCCGCTGGTCGCAGCACAGCACACAAGAAACTAGGCCGGGAGTCAGACATTCCGAGGTCGGGAAAAGCTACTACGTCATCCGTGAAACCTTTACCACATGATCACGCTCCTGCCGTCACCCCCACCCAGACAGCGGAGTCGAGGGATGAAAAGTCTCCGGTTTATTGGTCCGGCAACTGCGCACCTTCTTCCATGCTTTCAGCTTAAAGGCCGACGTACAGCCTCGGTTTTCTGCGGGAAGATAATCCTGTGTAGCGCTTCCTCTCCTAATCTGCGAGGGCGAGATAAGTTGGGGGCAAGGTAAAAATTGGAGAGAATATAAGAAAGGAGGAGGCAGGCAAAAGTGGAAAGCGCTGCAGTGTACGTCGTGCCTTTAAGGAGAAAAAGAAAAAGAAAATAGCAGCTCCTTCAAGGCCAAAAGGGGGCCCCTCGCAAAGGCTTATCTTCAGGGGCAGCCCAGCAATGAACACATCGACAGGACTTGTCACCTATATCCTCTTGAAAGTTCGACCAAAAGTTAAAGGGGCGGTGCAACGATTTTATTATTAAAAGAATTTGCATCTCGTCATTTTTACGTTGTTTATCGTGTCCCGGAGGATAGAGAAAACACCTCCTTCATTAAAAATGTCGCGATTCCGCTTGCATAATTGCAAAGAAAAGTCGAGCTTTTCCCCACCTGCAGCCCCAAGTGGCAGCCGAAGGAACTACGGCGAGAAGATTACGTGACCTCGCAGGGCTCTAAGCTGCAGCATAGCGCCCGCATAATGTCAGCAGAGAGGGGAGAGGAAGCGTCCTCCGGAGATAGCACACGGGAAGCTACTTTACAAGTGCGCGCGCTCGGCCGTTGGCCGCAACCTCAGCACTAGCGAAACGTGGCCGTCCACACCAGTACGCTGCAGACGACCTAGGGGAGCGGAAGAACGACATACATGCTTTCTTGCATTCACAACTCATAAGAAGTGCTTAGGTGTCCTCGGAATTTTTTCGCTTCAAAGCCACCAAGTGATACCCTCAGAATAGACCAGGACGAACCAGGCGGTCTTACAGACATCCATCTCTGTGACATCGGGACTTTTTGATGAGGGCATTTGGGGCTTACCAGTTTCCGAATCCTTCAGCAGAGAGGCGAGGATGTTGTCAAGCAAGTGTCTGTAGCGAAGCGTCAGTTCTTCGTGAGGCACTGCGGCCTGGTTGGAAGTTCCCTCGATCTGGCTGAGGGCTGTCAGCGCAGTCAGGAGAGCTGCTTGCCCCAGTGCCATCGTTTTGCTCTCTGTCTGAAACGATCTTGAAAGAAAGACAAGACGTATTTACCCCGCTATTGACCTAGCCAATGTATAGTTTAGATCCTAACAAGCCAGTCCCAGGCACCACCTATCAAGGACGTTTTCTAATATTATCTTACCAAATGACGTATTCGCCAGGGTATCTCTCAGCAAGCTGTTTGACACGCAGGTTACAACATCTTATGTTCGATTTCGGAACTGCTGGCGGATGTTACGCATTCATCACAGTGAAGTTGGTGTAGCCACATCTTGATGTCATGACGGTACGCCGACTGATGACGTGAAATTTACCGCGCTTTGTCGGCATTTGAAAACCATAGGAAACAGAGCGCACATGTCCCGACACTTCGCGCCAATCGATCACTTCGCCGTCGCTCCCGTTTGCACGTTTGGCGGTTTCTTGCCGTTTTGACTGCTCAAATATCAAGGCAGACAAAGCACAACCGACACAACGATCACGACATGAAGCACAAATACCGGTCATACAAAAGAAGCAAGACGCATAAAAGCGCGAGGTCTCGTGACCTTGTGTTTTATTACGTAAAAATGTTTTATTACGTAAAAAAATGAGTAGTCTAAAACCACAAATTATCATCTTTTTGTGGGCATATCAGGGTTAAGTTTGATTTCTTTATATTATAAGCGACTAGATAGTCGCTTAAAAATAGCGGACGATAGCAACAACGCAACAACCCTGATCATCCATGTGCTTCGTTGAAGATGGCTGCCAAGTACTAGCGCCGAAACGGGTCGGCGCCGTTAAAAGTTCCTGGGCGCTCAGTACCACAGCCACCACTCCAAGATAATCAACGCGGACCTTGAAGCTGAGTACGAGTACACAGATGTGCCCCAATACCCCCCGATCCACGACACAACTTACGAAGGCACCAAACTGCGGAGACGCCGTCAGTGGTACGACCACATCCGAAATCTTCCGACCGTTGACCAGAAACTCCACGAGATCGCCTTCGTCGCCAACCCGAAGGCCGAGCAGGAATACCGGGACATGGTCGAAAAGGGGAGGCAGTTCTTCACGTACATCGCGACACCAAACTCCACGTACTACAACAGCCTGCCCGCTTTCCAGTACGCTACTAGGACGCACTTGATCGACGGGCTGCCAGAGCGCTTCGCAAAACTGGACGTTGAGGACGCTTACGCTCGAATTAAGCCGTATCTCGTCGAAGCTATAGCTTCCGAATTGGAAATAGACAGGACATCTTGGCTGCCCGAGCACAAGGACGGCGAGGCCATCAGGCAGAACTACATCATCACCCAGGTTCTTTCCGTCCTGTTCAAGGGACTCGGCAATGAAGTTCCTCACCTCGAAACCTCACAGGTAAATGATTCTTTTCTGCGTAAACATTGCATTGACTCCCGTCGAAATGATCATGCCGCTGTTATTATAACAACAATAATAAACAAACTTTTTTTTTTTTTAGAATGATTGGTGTGTTGGTACAACTTCGTTCGATGACAATAAACAACATAAAACTGACGCAGGAACTGACGCAAAGAGAGAAATAACTGTTCATAGAAAATCACCGTGACTTTCGTATGTCTACCGTTGATGAATAGGTACCAGATTTTATCTTCCATGAGCATACAACAACTTGGACTGATATTTCAGCCACTAGATGGCACTGAATTTGTGAAAGGGTCTATTGCCTCCGCCAATCAGGCGCCAGTACGTCACTTCCGTGTCCTTTTAAAACATACATATACCTAAATATCCAACCTGGCCCTCCAGGTATTTCAATAGAGGAAAAATTGACGAATGAAGTAGACACAGTCACCTTTACATTCTTGATATCGACCTGTCTCTATGCTGACCTGTATTGCCCGTGTGACCTGTGCGCGAAATAAACTACCAGTGTGTGCCACACTCTAGCACAGATGTGGCTCCTTCAAGCTTCAAGCTCCTTCAAGCGTACTGCGGGTACTAATACAGCGCTTACGTGGCGGCCCAACGGCTCCGGAACCAGGCCGCCAGGAAGACCGAAAAGTACGACAGGACACGGTGGTGGCGATGATGGATCTGAGGCCGAGCGGGTCGGCTTTTCTTTTATAGCAGCAAGGATCGCCGCGTGACATCAACACTTGGCATCACGCGGCGAGCATGCAACAATGATGCACGTGCACGAGGCGCATGCGAGCATGCAACAATGATGCTCGTGCACGAGGCGCATGCGAGCATGCAACAACGATGCTCGTGCACGAGGCGTTGAATTGTCCACACAATTCAACTTTGCCGATTACTACATTCTCCTTCCCTTTAAATTAAGAAAACTGGGAAGGAAAACCTCTAGCGTTACATTACACAGAATTACTGAAAATACATTCGTTATCACTTCAAAGTTCATCTAAGCTTGAAATTGTAAAACATAAATTCACTCTTTTGTCCCAAAAGTTCTTCAGTGCATGAAAGCACAGGTGTCCCGGCAACGGTGTTTCACATGTCCTTGTCACGCGTGATACACATCACTGTCACTCGTTCTTACTTTGAGTAAAGTGCTGAACTACGCATCACTTTTCCCCTTCGACGAAAAAAATTTACTGCGTTATTAAAGGTGAAACTGGTCCTTTAGGTCCCGCACTCATTGTTCACAAGTTATTCAGTGTCTTTAATAAATGAAATAGTCTTTCAGATGACTTGGAGGTTTACGTTGGCGTACGGGTCGGCCCTCTGATGTCGGTGGAGCTTCCACTGCAGGTGCTGGCTCGTAGGAATGCGTCAAAACATCACTCACGTTGTTGGATACGTCCAATAGTTCAGGCATGGACGAATATGCCGAATTTGATGAAGTATTTGGTGTGCTGGTGCTTGGTTCTACCGGTGATCGGGAGCCCGGTTCGACATGTGGAGAGCTCGGATGCATAACAGCATACGACTCCGGTATATGTGGACCAGGTTCCACAGGAGAGCTTGTACGAAGATCAACAGGCCTTGTTGAAGGTGAACTCTGACCAGGCACAGAAGTGGACCTCGGACTGGGAACGAAGGTGTTCTCTTGCCTCGGAGACGATAGGCCAGGCTCCTCAGGGGAACCCGGATCAGACATGGCGGCCTCCACAGGCCCTGGTGAGGACGATGAGTCTTGGACCACAGGTTGTCCCCACTCAGCAACAGTGTCCCCAACCGGCCGGGTAGAAGGTGACAGGAAACTTGGTGTAGAAGGTTCCGGCACTGCATGTAGTGGCGGCACACCCGTCAATACAGGTGTTAAACTGCAGCCAGGGAGAGTAGTTATAGATGTCGGAACAGTGCTCCTTGTATCAGAAATCGGCCTAGGAGGAACAGGTAGAAGTACGTTGGGAAGAAGCTCATCGTCATCATCGCAAAAAGGGTATATCTCCATATCCTGGCGTTCAGGCTGCAACAATGTCTTGGTCAACTTGTCGGCATTCCATGTTCGACCATCCGAAAACCTATACGTCGCAGGACCGACTTGTTCTTGAATTATTTGAGGCGTCGAATATCGACTGCGAAGTTTGTTATGTTGTTTCGGTTGAAAAACACGAACAGCCTGACCAACTGTAAACAGTGGTTGTCGGACAGCTCGACGAGTGTCTGAATAAGACTTCATCTTCTGCTGATAGTGATGAACTTTGTCGTGTACATCACGATGATCGGAAGTAGATGGCAGCTGTGGAGTCGGCATGCCCTGAAGATCAAGTTTCGATCTGTGCATTCGACCGTGAAGTAGGATACACGGGGCTTGTCCCGTTGCCGCGTGAGGAGTGCGGCGATATGCCTCCAAGTAGTCACGAACAGCGTCTGGCAGAGGCCGTCCTTGTACTACAGCCAGTTGCAAACACGATTTTAACACGCGGTTGAACCGCTCTACTTGACCATTGCTCTGAGGGTGATATAACGATGCACGTCGGTGTTTAATACCACTCTGACAGAGAAAGTCCTGAAACTCCTTCGACACAAACTGAACCCCATTATCAGAAACAATCTCAGCAGGGAGACCTTCACGTGCGAAGACATTCTTTAAGAAGGTGATAACAACAGAAGAGGTAACTGAAGCTGCAGGTTGCACTTCAGGCCATTTAGAATGATAATCAACGAGAACTATAAAGAACCGCTGACTAGGAGGTGCACGATCCACAGGGCCAACGATGTCGATACCAAGTTTTTCCCATGGCTGTTGTGGAAACTCGACTGGTTGCAAAGGAGCAGGTGCCGCTTTCACTGGCTTATCTGTTGAATGGCAGACTGTACAATGTTCAATTTTTGACTTAACTTCTTGGTTCATGCGAGGCCACCAGTACCGATCCCTGATGACGCTCGTGGTTCTTGATATACCTTGATGGGTCTCATGTGCCAGTTGGATGATATTTGCACGTAACCTCTCAGGCACGACGATCTTTTCACCTTGAAACAATATGTTAGCTTGTACAGAAAGTTGCTCCCGAACGTGGAAATATGGTCTAAGTTCAGGAGTCACGTCTTCCGGCCAAGACGACGTGGTATAGCGGATGACCGCAGGTAACACTGGGTCGTTGTGCGTGGCCTCTTGAAATTCCGCCTGAGTCAGAGGAGTTGTAATGAGAGCGATAACATCGTCCTCAAACATGGTGCCATCTTCCGTGTCGCGCACAGGAAGTCTCGAAAATGCATCGGCTACCAAATTATTGGTTCCTCTGAGATATTCCATCTTGAAATTGTAATTTAACAACCGCGAAGTCCAACGCGTGATCCGCAACGGTCGGATCCCAGAACCTTTGTTAGACAGCAAAGTAACTAGTGCTTGGTGATCAGTTCTAATGACGAAAGGACGACCCCACAGATAGAGGTGCCATTTCTCACATGCCCAAAGGCACGCTAGGGCTTCCTTTTCCCCGGTGGAATAGCGCCGTTCGGCATCTGTTAGCGTGCGCGACGCGAAGGCTACAGGACAAAGTTTGTTCCCGTGCTGCTGCTGAAGCACAGCGCCTAAACCGTAATTGGAGGCGTCTGTCGCTATGACTATAGGAAGTGTGGGATCAAACATCGAGAGGATTGGGGCATTTTGAATGCATCTTTGCACTTTGCGAAAACTGGCCTCTGCCTCCGAGGACCAGACGAACGGGACCCTTTTCGGAGTAGACGACGAAGTGGTTCTACAACGGTGGAACAGTGGGGTATGAATTTACTGTAATATTCAACCAACCCTAAAAATGCTTTAAGCTTCGATGAATCTGATGGAGGCTCAAAGTTTATGACGGCATCCACCTTAGATGCAAGGGGTGCTAAACCTTCCATGGACAGTCGATGCCCCAAAAACGAGAGCTCCTGCACCTGGAACACAGCCTTACGATTGAGCTTCATTCCCGCTTGAGCTATGCAAGACAGGACTTTACGTAGGTTTGCGTTGTGCTCTTCTAGAGAGGATCCGTAGACTATGATGTCGTCTAAATAGAACTGAACGCCTCTACATCCTTCCAAGATCTTCGACATTATCTTTTGAAATGCTGCTGGCGCCGACGCAAGGCCAAAACAAACCCGTTTGAATCGGAAAAGTCCTTCATGAGTTATGAAAGATGTTAGATCACGGCTCGTCGGGTCAAGCCGAACCTGGTGATAAGCCGACGCTAGGTCTAACTTAGAAAAATGGGTAGATCCGCGCAAAGAATTCAAAAGTTCGTCTATGTGTGGTAATGGAAAAGAATCAATCACCACAGCCTGATTCGGCGCTCGCAGGTCCACACACATTCGAATGCGACCATCTGGCTTTCGTACTACTACTATGGGTGAAACCCATTCTGACGCATCAATTCGTTCGATGACACCTTGTCGTTCTAGTTTAAAAATCTCTTCTGAAACTGCCTCCCGCAATGTAATAGGCAGTCTACGCAGCTTAGATTGTACAGGTGGCACATTGTATCGCACCTTCACTGTGTGTGTGTGGTTACGAACCAAACCGAGCTCTGGACTAAAAAGATGTTCAAAATTCTCAAACCCGGGAGGAAGCTGTGACGTGTCCCGCGAAGACGACGGCGGGGAACTTGAAACGACGACCGGCGGAGGCGGCGGCCGCGAAGACGTTCCCAGAGCCACTTGAGCGCTGGACGTAGAATGGAGCTGCGATGGAACATCCTCCGGCGGTGTAGGAAACAAGGCGCGGTGAGGAGCTTCCAAAGAACTCGCCTCCTGATGGGACTGACGGTTCGAAACGGTGAAGGGCTGGCGTTGAGGAACGGAGGCCGACGTCACATCTCCACTTGGATCTCGTCCTCCGTCAGCTGCATTGACATAAGCACACGTATGCTTAGCGCCCGACAAAGTCATCTGTAGCTCGCGTACAGCATCGATGCCGAGCAAGCTACGGCCATTCTGTACAACATAAAAAAACAACGGTGCGAAACGGTCCTTGAAAATTACTTGAGCCGTAAAGCATCCAAGGATAGGTATGGTTTGATGCATGTAATGAACCAGCTTTCGTGTAGGTGGTTGTAACCTTATGTGTCTGGATCGATTGACATGATTAAATGTTTGTTCATTTAGGATAGACACATGTGACCCGGTGTCAATTAGGAGTTTCAATGGAAACCTCCATCCTCGTCGCCATTGTTATATTCTCGTACTGCGGGATACTAATACAGCGCTTACGTGGCGGCCCAACGGCTCCGGAACCAGGCCGCCAGGAAGACCGAAAAGTACGACAGGACACGGTGGTGGCGATGATGGATCTGAGGCCGAGCGGGTCGGCTTTTCTTTTATAGCAGCAAGGATCGCCGCGTGACATCAACACTTGGCATCACGCGGCGAGCATGCAACAATGATGCACGTGCACGAGGCGCATGCGAGCATGCAACAATGATGCTCGTGCACGAGGCGCATGCGAGCATGCAACAACGATGCTCGTGCACGAGGCGCATGCGAGCATGCAACAACGATGCTCGTGCACGAGGCGTTGAATTGTCCACACAATTCAACTTTGCCGATTACTACACTGGTCTACATTTAGGCTGGACGTAACCGACTTTAATATGTCCCGGGAAGACGTCTTCTATACTTCGCTTCCAGCTTGGGTCCAGACGCAGCCGATGCTACAAGCACGAGCGTGTGGCCCTGAACAGTGCCTGTACTGCACGAGCGCGCGTGCTTGGCAGGGACGCTGGAAGCCCGGAGCTCGCGCTTGTAGCATCGGCTGCGTCTGGACCCAAGCTGAAACAAAGTATAGTCTGCAACCTTTCCATACGAAAGTAGAGGCAACTCGTAAAATTTGATTGAGCGTGTTACTCTATGTCTACCCAAGCACTAACCGTCACACACAACACTCGGAACTTTGTAAGCAGACGACAACCCGAGGCATGGTCATATTTTGCACCCTCATCTCCACTCCTAATGAGGATCACTCTACTTTTATTTTAGTTTTAGGAGCCTCGGGTTTCGTCCCTAAAGTTTGTTTTTTGTTCTCGTGTGTCCCGGGGCTCAATGCAACACCGCCTGGTGAAATGTCCGTCCCCCAGGACGAAGCGGACGAGCATCATGGGCTGTTTTGCATGGTCGATCTGGTTGCAGGTGGACCTGTCGCCGCGCTGCGACTCCTTCTGGTGGCACGGCCGTTACTACCCGGACATGAAGAGGCGGAACAAGGACAAAGAGTTTGTGACAATACCATTCCAGTACCAAGGCAAGCCCGACGCACAGATCAGGGTGGTGGAACCCCTGCCTCCCGTGAGTCACACGATTTGGTCGAACCTCAGGGGCACGTAGATAGGCTTGCCAATCACTCTGGGGTGTTCATGACATCCAGCTGGTGTAATAACGAGTATTGCTATAGGGCAAGTGGAGTCGCGGCTCGACTAGATGCTAGCCGGTGATAGTGAGAAGAGCCTTTACTTTGCATTTCTGCCCGTATCTTCACGGCGCTCGTTTGCGTAAATGTTACGTGCCACCTGTCAAGTGCATTAATGCGAGTCATGAAGTAGTGTTCGTAAGTTCTAGTTTATTTTTGCGAGGTAAGTTGCAACTTTACGGAGTGACCGTTTGCCCCGCTATGCTCACTTCGTAGTTGCAATGAGTACCGTATTTTCCAGTGTATAAGACACACTTTTTTCCAAAATTTTCGGCAGTGCGTCTTATACTAGTGCGTCTATTTTTTTTCTTTTTGACAAACTCTGAAGGAACTCCTGTCGACGCTGATTAATCTTTTTTTAACTATTATGACAGCTCAATGCAAATGATGCATCATAAATGCAAGTCAACCTCCCAAAACTAGAGTTCCATAACAAAAAAAAGTATAAAAGGAAAAAGAAAACGCATCGCTTTGTGAGTTTTCAAGTCACAAAGGCTGCGCGAGTGTCGGAAGCCGCAAGTGGTGAGCCAAAATGGCAAAAGATGGCGACAGTTGCGCTGCTACATATAGGGGCGTCTTATACACAGGTGCATCTTATGTACTCATTTTTACTTAGAAACTTGCGAAAAGTGGGGGTGCGTCTTATACACCGGAAAATATGGTAGTTCATTAAAAGGCTATTACTACTTTAAACAACTTTCATTCATAAACTGTGAGTGTGGCGAATGCATCTTCATAGCATACATGGCGTGTCACTTCGTCCATGCACTAATTCGTGCAATGTTTGTTGCATCACGTGGAGTGGTGAACTTGTGCAAACTTTGTCCACCAGCGGTCAAAGTGTTTCACAACATTAGTCATACTTTTTTTTTTTTGGTTAAGTGGTGGTTTGTTGCAGGTTGTTGACATGGATGACCCGTTGGTGCAGTCGAGAGAAGTGACCGACTTTCCTTTCCATCCTTGCAATTTCGGATGGCTGCACAAGAACAAAATCCTGACCAGTCTGCCTGGTAAGTGCAGAATTGTTGCCATTAGCTCACCAGTCACGGGTGTGTTCTTGCCCGATGCACAAGACGTGGCATTGTGCAATCACGCCATGCACTGAAAGAACATCCGGACGGTTTCATCATGGTGCTCATTTGCCGAGTCATCCTGCTTGTAGGTACCTGGCCCCTGCATGGGTGCAGTTTCCCACTGGTCAGCTTTCATCAGCGAGCCAGCCTCATCAACGACAAAAGTCCGTTCAAGACTGCAGAAGAGGTGAACGACGCAGTGAATGCGTCAGCCATCATAGCAGGCTTCGGTTGGCTCAACGGCGTTGCCAGCCAACTCGGTGAGTTTTGGTATCCGGCTGTCTTCGGTATGGCAACGGCTTAAGCAAATTGGCTGACTCGGGATACTAAACAACAGCCCAAGAGGACGAGGACACAACAGGGAGACACAGAAAGTGACAAACAGAAGGTGATGACTTAAAGGGGCTCTGTCACCCCAAAGCTCGTATTTTTTATTATTGTCTAAAACGATGCAAATTGTAGTCATAAACACGCAAAAAATACCGCATTGCCAAAAAAAAAAAATTTCCCCACGCGCTGGCGTTTTTAATTTTTGGCGCCCTTCTCTCCCGCTTCTCACCCCTCGCTTCTTTTGATTAGTGACGTCAAATATTATGATATTTAGAAGCTTTGTAGGCAACATTTCGCTAACGTTTAATAACGGCAATCGTAAAACATGTTTTTTAACGCAATTGCGAACGCACTATGGCCCTTTTTTTCAATACCAAAAATCAAAGTTTGTTGTGATGTCGCCTCCTGGATTTTTATCCTCCTTCGGAAAACATGGCTGATCGGTGAGACGGGGAATCGGACGAAATGGTATTTTTAGTTGCCCGACGACCTCTCAGACTTCGAAAAGGAAATCGTATAACGGTCAAAACAACTGGGTTTCGTGTCTGTGTACCGTAGTTTTGGTTGTGACTCCGCCGGGGCAGCCTTTCACGGAGAAGCGGCAAGACGTCAAGCGTCGTCTGCTCACAGCGATAGGCAGGCGGCACGGCACGCATGGAGTAAACCGGCTTTTCCGGTATGCCGGCGCCCTTCTTTCCCGCTCCTCACCTCCTCGCTTCGGGTCGCGGCGGTTTGGAGCGGAGGCGTGAAAGAAAGTCGACTCGCAGGGTAGCTCAATATTTGACATCACTGCACTGGCGTGGATTGTGCAGGAGCTTCAAATTCGGCATTTGGAAATTGTTTTTTTACTTCACAAATACTGAATCCCTAAGTTTCGAATTTCGAAGATAATGTCCAGGCATCGTTTTCAATTGTTTCAGATAATTAAAAAAAAAATGTTTTTGACGTGTCAGTGTTTTTTAAGGCTGTTTCATACATTTGTATTTGAGTGTTCTCAAGCGCGCTGTGCTCGCTTGTTGTCGGTTAGGACGGGGAACATGCTCTATGCTGGCGCCCGCTGTCGGGTAACCGTGGAACACGTTCAACCTATGTCACAGATTTTTTCTTTTTTTCAAATACATGTTTTTCTAAAAAATAAGCCATAAAAGTTGCACAAATGGGGTCTGTGCAAGTGAGTTACACGGCCGGGCAGACATTATTAAGAGAATGCAGCTTAAAGATGACCAATTAGCAAAAATGCACTAATTACTTTTTAATTAAATGCTTTAGGGCACATGTATGTATTAAAGGAATGGGGGCAATCAATGCTGAAGGCCATCCCAGTTTTTAATGTCCTGGATGGAGCATGCAGTTTGAGTTATTCATTGTCCAATCTTTTCTGAAATCTGTCGATACCGAAACCGAACACGCAATGCCTACCGGAAGGACAACCCTTGTTTTTTTGTGCCGGATGGTCACGTGTATTTCAGTGATGTTGCGCAGCGATGTAAAGCAACGATGTAAAGCAACTTGTCATGGCTCATAAAATGGCTTATCGCTCTAGTTCGCCAGCTGCGGAACGCCAGCTGCATCGGCCCCGGCGCGCTGTGACGCAAATTCTGTCGTTCACACGTGACCCTCCAGCATCAATTGAGGGTTTTCCTCTTGGCAGGCATTTTGCATTTGGTTTCAGTAACGACGGATTTCTGAAACAAAATCCGGTAAGGAGTCACTCCGACTGCATGCTCGTTCCAGGATTTTTTTAAAAACTGAGTTGGCCTTTAACATTGATTGCCTCCATTTCTTCAATATAAACATGTGCCCTAAGACATCTAATCAAAAGAGTAATTTGTGAACTTTCACTAATTAGTAGTCATCTTTTAGTTGCATTTTCTCTTGAACATGACGTCCGCCTGGCCGTATGACTCACTTGCATGGACCACCTTTGTGTAGCTTTCACAAATCGCTTTTTTAAAAAAATCTGTACTCAATAAAAAAAAAACATAAAAACCTGCATATTTTTGTCATTTTCTTGCGTCATTCTTTTACCGTGGGCTTGAGATCTTGTGGACAATGTTATAAGCGATCATTTCTCACAGGTAGTGCATAGACTTATCTCGCATACTGCAAAACCTTTAGCCAGGTTATGTGCGGATGGAGTGGTGCTGCAGGGCTACCTACGTAAGCAATTACAAGCAAGTCCGGCGCACTTGAGTACGCTCGCACCGAAAAGTGTGTGCTAGCTTCTACAACTCTGGTATATTCATCTTCCACATCTTCACCAGAAATTGGTTGAATAAGGCTTGGTGTTGGAAACGGGTATAAGCATTAGTTCAAAAGGGCAGGAGGTCGGACTAGTTGGTGTGACGTCGTAGTGGATCATAAGTAGTGCTCTAAAAATTACACCATCTTCCCGAGGGGAACCATGGGGTGATGCGGAGCATCGCGGATCGTAATTAATTTATTCCCTTCTTGACTGATTTCTTTTGACCGGCCGGATTTGGGCTGCGGCGAACGCGAACGGCCGAGAAACGCTAGCAGACGACAGCCGCAGAGTTGCGGGGAAAGCCCACCCCACTGGAAAGCCCTGGCGTGGCGCTACGACCCGCGCGTCCAAAACTATCCTCCTTTCACTCCTCCGGAGAACGCGTGCAGCGCGCTACCGCTGCTTATATTCACACTTGAAGGAGAGGAGACTAGAGGAGGAGAGTTGCGGATGCGTGCGCGGTGTGAGTAGAAGCGAACGCACGCAAAGTGCAAGCAGCTGGTAGAGAGAGAGAGCGGAGAGAGTAACGCGCAGCTGTTGGAGAGAGGGAAGGAGGAGAGTTGCGCATGCGTAGTGCGAGTGCGGACTACGACGCCGCAGGACATAGACCCGAGCAAGAGATGCTCCGCATCTAAAAGGAAATTGAGGCGCTCGCTTATCATCGTCATTGTTTATTGTGAGCTCATACAAGCATTACAGAGGATGTGTGAGGACATTATTATATTAAAGCAGGGGTTCTCAACCATCCATGTTTCGCGGACCCCTTGTGGATCGGCGGAGATGATGGAGAACTCTGTTCGTGATGAGAGGAGAAGAAAGGTATAAGTTAAATATAATAATGATTTAATAAATGGAAATAACTAAGAGGCTAGTGTGAACTAGACTTCTCTCATTGACATAGACACAAGAAAACTTGCCCGAAAATTGAAAAATTTCTTCTCGATCTGAAAAAAGAGAACTTTTATTGCCGGGCTCAGCTTATGAGGCTCGGCTTCGCGGACCCCTCGATTGCCTTCGCGGACCCGCAAGGGGTCCGCAGACCCCATTTGAGAACCACTGTATTAAAGCAAGAAAAGATTTGAATTAAAAACAGCACAAAAGATGAAGGACCAGACGAAGAAGTAACATGGATGCAGCGCTGCGTGTTACTTCTTCGTCTGGTCCTTCGTCTTTGCGCTGTTTTTAATCCCGGATTATGTCGTACCAACTTGCCCGAACCTCAGCTTTAGCAAGAAATAGAAATGAACAGTAAAAGGTTCTGTGCCAAAATTAACTACAGTGCGACCCACTTATAACGTTAATGAGAAACCCGAAAATGCAATTGTTATAACCGGTTATCGTTGTATCCTTGACTAGAAACCGATTGTTTCTAGTCTAGAAACTCTAGAAACTGATCACCATATGTGGTATCATTATAAGCGGATTGCACTGTACTGTAATACCACGAAATATGGCTCACTCCTGTTTTCTGCTCATTTTACAAGGTGCGCACAGGTCCTTGAAATCCTTGAAAACCCTTGAATTTGAAAGTGCTTTTTCAAGGCCTTGAAAGTGCTGGAATATCTTTGCCGTCCTTGAAAACCCTTGAATTCTTAGCGTTTCGCGGGGCTCGGTTGCGCGACCCGCGTTTTATAGCGGTTGAGCGTGGTCCCGGGAAAATTCGTTGCTTGCTTTCCGCGACACCGGGATCGCGAAGTCAAACCAATCAAACTTCCTGCGCGAAAAAAAAAAAGAAAACGCGCGGCCGCTGCGCTTTTTATTTTCTTTTCTTTCATCTGGCTTGCTTCGACTTCAGGGTTGGCCAAAAGCCATAAGTGGCCACAATGAGGCTGGAGAGCCTGGAGAGTCTCGACCTCTTCGTAAAAAAGGCATGTTGCACCAGCGTGCTTATTTGCAACGGAAATGCAGTTATATGAATCAAGAGTTAAATTTAGTAGTATTTAATTCTTTCTTTTGCCTTCGTCTTTAGCTGGATTTATTGGCAACCCACTAAAAAAGGCACAGCCCCATGGGCCGAGAATTGTCTGTTGGCCACATTGTGCTTTGTTTATATCTGGTCTGTGCCTACTCCGGATGCTTTGTTCGCTGTTTGTTCCCACGTGTCGCTTATGGTGCGTGTAGTGACCCAGTGATTCGTGCATTCAGATGGCATAGAATAATGCCCGGGAAATGTAAGTTCCAAAGCGCTTGGCTCAGCAACGAAGCTTTGGGTTGCGCCAGATACAGCAAACCCTCACTGCGCAAAATGCACACGCTGCAGAAAGACGTTCGACATCACTTCGATGGGCGAATCTGCCCTCAAAAGCCATGCAAAAAGTGCAAAGCACTGCAAAAGTGCAATAAAAATAATGTGTGTGATCTACTGTAGTGTTTTTTTATTTTTTGAAAGGTCCTTGAAAAGTCCTTGAATTTTTTTCTTGAAAACCTGTACGAACCCTGATTTTATTTCCTTTAAACAATATTAAGGAACAGGTAAATCGCTATAAATTGCTTTACTTTGAGATCAGGCGATATGAGTTACAATGTAGGCAATATTAGTTTCAACAACAATAATGCTAATTCTGTGACAACTTAGCTGAAAATTGAATAAACAAGGTTCCTTTTGTTGTCCGAATCTTTATGCAAAGAAGAAGTAAAAATTAAGTGATGCTTACACTATGCAGCTGCAAATAGCCGGCAAACAATTTTTGCATCTCCTTTGTTCTTGTCTTTGGCGCTCCAATTTCCGGACTTAGGTCAAAACTTTGTGGAAGTTGCCCTCTGACACTTCTAAAGTAAAGAACAGAAAACCAATTTTGCCTGCGTGTCCTACTTGTTGTGTAAAAAAAAAAAACTGATCAATATTGGCATTTTTGGCACCCTCAACTCACTCCCAGTCTTCAGGGTCACACCTGTCTCGCACCCCTAGTGACGTAATTCGGGGTGCCGTGTGAGGTTCCCGTGTGCTCACACGGAGGACGCTCCCTCTCCCTCCCTCTGCTGACATTAACAGGCGTTATTCTGCAGCTTAGAGCCGGAGTGAGGTCACGTAAGCTTCTCGCCGTAATTCCTTCGGCTGCCACTCGCGGCTACAGGTGGGGTAAAAAGCTCGACTTTTGCTTTGCAATTACGCAGCGGAACCATGACATTTTTTTAATGAAGGGGATGTTTTCTCTATTTTCCGGGACGCGATAAACAACGTAAAAATGACGGGGTGCAAATTCTTTTAATTTTAAAATCGTTGCACCCCCCCTCTAAAGGAGCTGTCCAACGCTTTTAACGTTGAAAAAATTGGCATTTTCTACTATTGGCATTGTTTATCTTGTCACAAAGGACAGAAAGCACATCTCCTTCCTTCGAAATATTCCGATTCCACCGCGTAATCGCGAGGTAAAAGTTAGAATATTTCCCGACCTGCAGCAGCGAGCGGCAGCCATGAGAACCACGTGGCATCACGTCAATGGGGGACTTGTAAATAGATAGCAAGTTGTGCAAATACCTGCTTGATAAAAGTAATTTTTTTATAAATTTTGTCATTCTGACATAAATATAAATGCGTCAGAAACCCTGGTATCATCAACAAAACTTTTATTATACGGAGTTTTAGTGGCGCCATCTATCCGAGGTCAACAAAACTGTCAGCTCTGTCCGCTACCGCAAACAGCCGCCAGAAGCCGGAGGGGGACGGGGGCAGAGCCGGACGGGGACGGCCGGAGCCGAACAAGACTTTCCTTCTTTTGCCATGTTGATCGCGCTGCACAAGCACGGGGTCATGCGGTCGCGAGCGGGTGAGTTCTCGCTGCTCACTGATGGCTCTAGAGAGAGAGCTTCACCAGAACAATGCGCGTCCCCCATTCACGTCACAGTGCACGTAACTCGGAAGACGGTGAAGGAGTTGAGAGGTGCCGAAAACCTCAATCTTTGTCCATTTTTAAAATAAAAATTAGGACATGCAGGCAAAAGCGGTTTTTTGTTCTTTAGTTCTGAAAGGTCGGGACACCAAGTCCGAAATTATTTGAGCAGAGCCTGAAATTGCTGCACAGCTCATTTGAAGTTGAGAATTAGCAGAACATGACAGGAATAGACTAAACATTTTTTTGTTTCATTGAGGGACAAAATAACTTTTTCTCTTTAGGGAAATAGTGAATTACCAGAACCAGGCTAAAGAAGACATGAACAGAACTTTTTAAAATACAAATCCTTTTGCTCCTTTCATTGGGGTAACTCGTCACAAATCTTCACAGGGTTCAGTGTATTTTGTTTAGGTAACTCATCCCGGATCTTCATGGGGTCGGGCATATTTGGTTGAGATAACTCATCACAAACCTTCACAAAGTGTGGTGTATTGGGTCAAGGTAATTCGTCGCAAGTCTTAATGGAGTCGGGTGTATTTTTGTTGAGTCAGCTCATTACAAATCTCAGGGTTAGGTGTATTTGATTGAGATAACTCATCACAAATCTTCACAGGGTTAAGCATTATTGGTAGAGGTAAGTCACCAAAAATTTTCACAGAATTGGGCATACAGTAATCCCTCGTTATAACGATGTCAACGGGATGGCAACAAAATTCGATATTAGCAGTAATTCGATAAAAGCGATAGAGCCAAAAAAAAAAAACAGTGCCAGCAGCCTTCAAGGTGGACGGGAACATTGCAGAAAGCTCTGATCATATATTTAATCAAACAAACCTTGGTTATGAACATCTCGCGGTACCTTTACCGAGTAAAAAAATAATTAAGTGGAGTTTGCCGATAATTTTAATTTCATCCGGGCATCAGTTCTCGAACTGCTCCAGGCATTGCAAGAACACTGTCACCGCCGCTGCACTTCACTTGCTTTCAAAGCAGCCATAGGATGTTTTGCGTCTTTGCATTCGTCGGCATTTCCCGAGGTGCCTCTTCGATGTCGTTTCGTGCTTACCCTGGTTGCATGCAAGGTCTACGATCACAGCATCTGTGGCAGGAGCAACATCAGGAATGTCCGCATCAACAAGTGCAAACGAATCAAAGTTATCCTCAGTGGCTTTGCCAACATTTTTTCACACAGTTTAGTAGAGGTTGTCGCAGCTATGGAAATCATGTGCAGGCTCGGCAAGCATGCTCACGAGGGAAAATCCGACAAGCGCGAAGCAGTTGGCGATCTTTCATCTTCGGGTCGCGGGCGCGCTTTCCGCTGCATGAAAAACTTCTTGAACCCGTCCAATATTCCCTGCTTGTTTTGAAAAATGTTGGACAGTGTTGAACAGCCGATGCCGGAATTCTATAATTCTTTGGCGATTTCGGACTTGGGCTGGCAATTTTTCTCAACCTCGAAGATGTGAGCAACTTTAGGTAAACACTCCAAATCTTTCATACAACGCACATGCGCATGTAGTACGTTGCAGGTGTGCGCGTCTGGTGCTCTCGAAGGAATGCTCTTCTTTGGGCTCCATTGATCCCTTGACCCAACTCTGACAGGAGTCGGGCAGCGTCAACCGCGGGCACCGTGAGTAGTGTCGGAACTTTAACACTACTCCCACTGCTCCCTGCCCGCGTACCTGCGTCGGCACATCGGCATTGGAAGCGACCCTCTGCCAGCTCTGTACGCTCTGCCCTCTGTCACCCGTTTACTCCGTTTCCCCAGTTTGCTGTTTGCCTCGGTGGAGAAGGGGGAGGGAACGCAAGGGTCTCCGTGTGCCTCCGTGTAGGCTTTCGTGCTTTCAGTGCCGCGGCCTTCGTAATGAGCATGGTCGGCTGCCGATACACTTCGAATAATCCGGTTAAAAGTGTGTGCATTTCGGTTGGGACCACATTGAACTTCGATAAAAGCGATAATTCGAAAAAAGCAATTTCGGAATAATGAGGGATTGCTGTATTTGGTTGAGCTAACTTGTCAACAGTCATCTTGGAGTTTTAGTGTATTTGGTTGAGCTAACTCGTCATACATTTTTAAGAAGTTTGCCATGTTTGGTTGTGGTAACTCATCACAAATCTTCGCGGAATAGAGCTAATTCATCACAATCATCTAGGAGTTAGGCATATTTGGTGATATAACTCATCATGAATCTTCACAAGGTTAGGCATATTTGGCTGAGTAACTCATCACAATTCTTCACGGGTTTGGGCATATTTGTTTGACGTAACTCATCACAAATCTTCACAGGGTTAGGCATTTTTGGTTGAGGGAACTCATCACAGATTTTCATTTTTTTATTTGGTGTAGATCATCACAAATCTTCACAGGGATAGGCATATTTGGTTGAGGTAACTCTTTACAAATCTTTACAGGGTAGGGCATATTTGGTTGAGCTAACTTGTTACAAATCATCACAGGGTTGAGCATATTTGGTTGGGGTAATTGATTACGAACCTTCACAGGGCTGGGCATATTTGGTTGAGGTAACTCATCACAAATCTTCCCACGGTTGATCCTTCACAGGGTCAGGCATATTCGGTTGAGGTAACTCATCCCGGATTTTCATTTTTATTTGGTTGAGTTAATTCATCACAAATATTCAGAGGGATATGCATATTTGGTTGAGGTAACTCTTCACAAATCTTCACAGGGTTAGGCATATTTGGTTGAGATAACTTGTTAGAAATCTTCTCAGGGTTGAGCATATTTGGATGGGGTAATTGATCACAAACCTTCACAGGGCTGGGCATATTTGGTTGAGGTAACTCATCACAAATCTTCCCAGGGTTGATCATATTTGGTTGAGGTAACTCATCACAGATTTTTATGTGGTTGGGCATATTTGGTTGAGGGAACTCTTCACAAATCTTCACAGGGTTAGGCATATTTGGTTGAGGTAACTCTTCACAAGTCTTTACAGGGTTGGGCATATTTGGTCGAGGTAATTCGTTACAAATCATAGCAGGGTTGAGCATATTTGGTTGGGGTAACATGTCACAAATCTTCACAGGGTTGGGCACATTTGATTGAGGTAACTTACAAATCATCAGGGTTGAGTATATTTGGTTGGGGTAACACGTCACAAATCTTCACAGGGTTGAGCATATTTGGTTTGGGTAATTCATCACAAACCTTCACAGGGTTTGGCATATTTGGTTAAAGGTAGCTCATCACAAATCTTCCCAGGGTTGATCATATTTGGTTGAGGTAAATCATCCCAGATTTTCATGTGGTTGGGCATATTTGGTTAAGGGAACTCATCACAAATCTCTACAGGGTTGGGCATATTTAGTTGAGATAACTCATTACAAATTTTCGCAGAGTTGAGCGTTTCGGGTTTGGGTATTTCATCACGAATTTTCACAGGGTTGGGCATATTTGGTTGAGGTAACTTGTTACAATCTTCACAGGGTTGAGCATATTTGGTTGGGGTAACGCATCACATATCTTCACGGGGTTGGGCATCTTTGGTTGAGGTAACTTGTTATAAATCTTCACAGGGTTGAGCACATTTGGTTGGGACAATTGATCACAAACCTTCACTGGGGTGGGCATATTTGGTTGAGGTAACTCATCACAAATCTTCACAGGGTTCAGCATATTTGGTTGAGGTAACTCGTCAAAGATTTTCATAGGGTTGGGCATATTTGGTTGAGGTAACTCATCACAAATCTTCACAGGGCTGGGCAAATTTGGTTGGGTAACTTGTTATAAATTTTTAAAGAGTTGAGCATATTTGGTTGAGGTAACTCATCACAAACCTTCACGGAGTTGCCTGCATCTGGTTGCTTGCACAGGATTCAGCCCTTTCCACGACCCAACCTACCCGCTGGTCAGCCAGGTCGTGAGCACGGACGGGCAGCACTGGACCTTTGCGGTCTACCAGCTGAACACCGTGTCGCTCCACCCCGACTTCTACGAAGACAACACGGCCCGCAACCTGTGCTGGTCGTCGGGCAACCTTCGCCTCTTTGAGGCGTTCGAAAACGGCGAACTGAAGGGCCTTGACGACGACGTACTGAAGACGCTGCTGAGGTTCGTGCTTCAGCGGCCAAAGGCTCCCGAGGGACTCGAGCTGAGGCCGTACCTGGGGAGGACATGCGCAGCGAGGAAGAGAGGAAAGTGAAGATGCAGGAGTGGATGAAGATCTACGACTGTAGGTTCATACTGCGGGAGGCCCTCCAGAGGGAAGTCCCACTCTGGGTCAAGATCTACAAGAGGCACCCCGATGCTCCCTACTCGGTCTGCAAGCTGAAGTAGTGTTTCGTCGGAGGACGGGGCAGGGAAATAAAGGAGCAGGATTAGTCACGTCTAATAGCCCTGTGGCCGTGGTTTATTTATTTTTTGGTTATATTTGTGCATCCAGATTTTATAATAACCTACAAGAGCACGTAAAAAAATTTGTGGCTCAAGGTTCTGTTGCTTTTCACATGGAAACTTCCAGTGGGGAATAGGCAGCTGAGGACTGCCCTTTCTCCACATTTTTTCTCAATCATATATGATAAATATGCAGTACTCCGGCTTTTTGAGAAGTAGTGTAAGCCGTCTAGGGGTACCTTCATTACTAGGAGTGATGGAATCGATCCGTGACTAAATATAATGGTACAAACAATCCATGTCACTTCCCGAGTCTAACCTCGCGTTCCTACATTTCGGCCCGATTTTTTTTTTTCGGCAAGGATTACATTTTGTTACACAAAAACCAGTGAACCGTTTGAAAAAACAAATTCCGGCTAGGAGACTACTTGCGCGCGCACTTCCTCGCCTCGTTCTTGCATAAATGTGGCATCACAACACGTCGCCTCTTCGGGGTGCGGAGCTTTCGGAGCTCTATTTCATCCGAGTTTCGATATCTTGTACTGTTGCCGGCCAATTAAAATCCTCACTATTTTTTTTTTGTATTTAGCACAGTTTTATGCTTATATTAGTGAGTTAGGACACCGATTCTCAAATGTCACTAATAAGAAGAAATAAATTTAAAAAAACTTTAAATTTTGTCAAAGCAAAATTAAAAATTAAATTTTTGTCAAAGCAAATAATGTTTAAAGTGTTTATATACTATTTCCCATAAAGGCGCTGGTATTAAAGCTATATATTCGAAATCACCGACTTTATCCTTTCCGCGGTATGTGCTATTTAGTGTCGAGAAATTGAGACTAGTTATTGTGAAATCGGCAAGTAAAAATTGTGCGAAAAGCGACATTCAAATGTTTCATGGTAACAAAATCCGAGGCTCAGGAACACAGAAGGGGACGAACACAACACAACGTTGTGTTGTGTTCGTCCCCTTCTGTGTTCCTGAGTCTCGGGTTTTATTACCACGAATCATCACCAGCTCGCTTGTTTTTTAAGTATTACTGCAGTTATCCATATCTTCTCCAGTAGACATTCAAATGTACCCGCGCTTTTCAATGCCGTGACGTCACAGGAGGGCAGGCCTGCGGTTCGAGCGGGCAGTCTTAAAATGGACTATGCCAAGCATATGTTTAGTGCTTCTGCGCGGGTGCTGGAGCGAGCCTCCAAAGCATTCATTTGACAACATGAAAGTATTCCTTGGGAACAAAGTCTGCAATATAAAGAGTGAACCCCTGCCTTCGGGCGACGTCACTTTTTCATTGTTGCTAGTAGAGACTTGCACTTTAAAAAACGATTTGATGACCGAAATTGTGAATTTAATAAATAATTAATTATTTTGGCCCGATATTTGGGTTACTATTCCTACGGTGTTTATGGGTCTGTTCAGCAAATTTCAGGCAAACTCGGGAGTATGAAGAAAACGCCGGAGTACCTTACCTTTTTAAACTCGAGAACTATTTTTACAATCGAAAACATCATGTCCACAAAGCCAACAAAAGAATTCCTCTCTTAGTACAGTGAAAGCCAGAGTAAAAACGCTCATAATAACACAACTTGTGCTGCAAATGTAAAAAAAAAATATATAATATATATATATATATTTTTAGAGTAATGTTGTTTAAGCCCTGTAGGAGTTCTAGGATTGAAAAACAAACGCAAAGGGTCGATATCCTGTTGATTTCTCTCAAATGGTCTTTTAGAAAAATTAATCACGTTTGATTAATTGATTTCTTAATTTCATTTGAGTAATTAACACGATGTAGGCGGCGTTTCACTCGCGCCACGATGTCAGCGCCTCAGATTAAAAAAAGAAATAATAAAATTCCGAAACGTGCGATTTGAGGAGGTCGTGAGAGTCGGTTTTGCGTGCAGTGCAGTTGCTCATTTATTTTTATTATTTTCGCTCGACAGGAGTTGCTACACTGGCTACACTGCGAAGTTGGAAGTGCCTAGATGAGAGCTGCTCCTTTTGCTATGTCCGTGCTCGCGCGATGGATATAGGATTATTTTACAGGAGTGAAAGCGCTGCGCCATTGTGCTCTAATCCACTTTCGCTGCGCCATCCTGCTCCCAAGCGCGCATGTTGCGCCAAAACAAGCCGAAAAACTTTTTTTAAAGCTATATTTATTGAAACACTCTTCTTTATTGGCCACAGTGGTTTACCGTGTTGTGTTCGTTTAGATAATTCGGAATCCATGGGGACTTTTAGCAAACCGTTATCGTGTTCGCGTACGGCGCACCACTGGAGCCTTTGAAGCGTGCGGGGCTTTCAAAGGCTCCGGTAGTGCGCGGTAAGCGGAACCCGGTAACGGTTCATGAAATTACCATGCCGATGAGATCTCCGAAAATGGGACATGCATAGGTCGCTTTGTCAGAGTACTCATTAGTACTCTGACCACGACATCGTGACTCTGACGAACGAAGAGACGATGCCTCGAGACATCGTTTTGTCGTTTAGTTACTTTTTCCTTCCTTTTTTTTTTCTTTTGTTTTGCACAGTGGCATTTTGCATGGCCGCGTAGATTTGAAATATTACACGCGCGCGTTAAATCGCCCGCCCCCGAGAAATCACCCATCCCGTTTTTTTTTGTTTTTTTTTAATCACATATCTACCGCGTGATGTGCGCGGTATCGTGATCCAGCGTGTTCTCCGCGGGTTCCCCTCGTGCTTATCGCGCCGTGACACGCGAATCTGCAGCATCCGCGATATGGGGGTATCCGTTCCCGTGACATGCAAATTCCCAACTCGATCGTTCCCGCAACTTTTTTTTTGTTGTCGATAAAATGTCGATACGCTGATAAAAAAACAAATTGTTCATTTTTTTTTGCGTCGCGTTTTTTTACATTTTTTTTTTTTTAGCCAGCATACATTCCGTTAGAGGTATATGCACTAGTTTTGAGTTTTAAGCCTCTGAATATGCTAAAAAAGAGCAAATGCTGATGGTGGGTTTATGGGTTATAGCTGTATATTTTATTCTTCATGATAATAATCTAAGGGACGTTTAATAAAGAATCATATAAAAGACATTGATGTCGTTAGGCGTATAATGACAAGTTTGCAATTCCAAACGTCTAAACACTAAAATAGCAACTGCCGAAAGCGGATTTTCAGACAATTTCCGCCGGTGCCATGATTGGAGAGGCGTCAAGCCTAAACCCTATGCGCTACATAATCTATACTACGTTAGAAATATCAAAGTATAATATTGTAAAACGTTAGAGTAAAATACACTTCCTATTGGAAACCTAGATTTTTAGATTTCGAAATTTTATATTTTTAAGGCGAAATTCATGTTGATAACAGAACAGAATCATTTTTTAGCATATTGAGAGGCTTAAAACTCAAAACCAGTGCATATACCTCTAACGGAATGTATTCTGGGTAAAAGAAGGGTGCAAAGAGAACGTGACGCAAGAAAAATAAAAAATTAAAATATTTTTTTTATATACAGCGTGCTGAAATAGAACGAAAAGTGAAAACCTCCTCTGTTTCGTAATTTATTTCTCAGTACTCGTACATGATAAAAACACAAACTTTGCTTAATTTGGAAGACAATGAAAGCTTCTACACGCGGTATTATTTTAAAAGCGATACTAAACATAGTCGACTCAAAAACAAAAACGCAATTTAGGTCACAGTTGTTCGCGGAGGCATGTTTGGGGATTTTTACAAAGATTGGAGTGACGAATAATAAATAGTAGTTATAATGTCGTTTTACCTACTTTCATATATATATCACACTAAAAAATATAGATGCTCTCTTTTGAATACTTAGAGATAGAGAGTGATTCAAAAACGCCACACACGACAATCGTCAAAACCTCGTCGTTCTTTCCCGCTTCTTTGAGATTCTTTTTCTCAGAAAGTAAACATGTCAGGACATTAAAATAAAAAGGATTGTTCTTCTTGGAACATGCTCCACAAAATATAAAAATTTGAAGCAAAATAAAAAATACGACTGCCACTCGTTGCCTGAATCCAAATGAAACCGCCCAGATATATATATACAGGTCTTTTTTTTAAGCTTAACAGATTTGTTTTAAAAAAGCCGTGAAAGTTACACTTATGCCGCTTGTGGAGGTGAGTTATACGGCCAGGGGGACATATTATAGGGGGCTAATCATAACGATCAATCGGCTAATTAATTAAGAATCGTTAATTAACTTTTAATTATTGAAAATATACATATGATTCCGATTAGAAACTTGCTACAGCGTCATCGAAAACCACTAAATCAGTTATTTTCAGAAAGACTTTGAGCGCGTGAGAAGAGTAGTAGTGCACTAAAGTTACCACTCGTGGAGCAGGTACAAAGCTAGCGGTTGCGGTAAGGCGCCCGCGCAATTTTTCCGTTTCTTATCTAGCCCCAGCCCTGTACCTGCTCCACGAGTGGTAACTTTAGTACAATACTACGCTTCTCACGCGCTGAAAGTCTTTCTAAAAATGACTAATTTAGTGGTTTTCGATGACGCTGAGCAAGTTTCTAATTAGAACCGTATGTCTATTTTCATTATTTAAAAAGTTAATTAACGAATTTTAATTAATTAGCCGACTGATTGTTACGATTAGCCCCTATAATATGTCCCACTGGCCGTATAACTCACGTCCACAAGCGGCATAAGTGTAACTTTCACGGCTTTTTTAAAACAAATCTGTTGAGCTTAAACAAGAAACACCCGGTATATATGTACATATATATATGTGCGTGCGTGCGTGCGTGCGTGTGTGTGTGTGTGTGTGTGTGTGTGTGTGTGTGTGTGTGTGTGTGTGTGTGTGTGTGTGTGTGTGTGTGTGTGTGTGTGTGTGTGTGTGTGCGTGTGTGTCGGACTGCACATTTAAGAGTTTTCAGAGCATTGCTCTACACAAAACTGTGCAATAGTCAATTGACAACCCGACATACCTATGTAACTAATTGTAGAAAATATACGGAAGAGTGACCAAGTTTTCAGTGCAAATGCGATCACCACATTTTAAAATAAGTTACCTGAAAAAATGCTCAGATATCTTTTAGTGGTAACATCACAAGTTGCATATTTTGATTATTAAGATAATTTATCGGCGCTGGGAAGTTTGTATGATAGCATCTGTTCACCTTTATAAAATAGCTTGTCATTCGTTGCAAAGGAATTTGCAACTTCGAAGTTGCGAAAAAAGAAACTCTCTCGAGAAAAAGCATCCCTTCTCGGTCGTTTGCTTCTTCATCCACCCGTAGACGGGTAGGGAAAAGTAGGGATTGTTTAGTGTTGCCAGTGGAGAGTCGCCGGCTTGAATTTACGCGAACGGCGTAATCTAAAAATTCAGTTACTCTAGAGAAAATGTTGACTGATTAAATAATTTGGCCAGCATTTCAGAAAGAGGTATTGCTTGGGTCTCCAATTTCCAGTCAAATCAATGGAAAATTATAAATAAAAATCGTCGGAGTTGTAGCCTGTGACACTTGCGTCTAACTAAGCTAGCCTCAGAAACCGTCTCATAAACTGGTCTTTAATAAGTACCATGCATATCACTGTACTGCTGCAACAAAGCTTATATCTTATTTATGATTAATCTGTCTTATATTAAAATATGCGCTGACGTCTTGCGTCCAAAAACACAATAATCCATAAAAAAAGAAAGGCTGTTCGATTCATTATAATTCATATGGCATTGCCTAGACTGTCGTATCGTAAAAAAATGAAGCGCAGAAAATGTATGCACATTTTAATGTATGATAAAATCTGTTTGAAGTTTGACAACTGTCTCGACAGACCTTTTTTGTTGTTCGCTCGTACAGATTGCGGCTGGCTGGATTGCCTCCAACAATGACGGGCGTTTGTTCTGTTCGCTTTTTGCCTAGTGCATTAGAAAAGCTTTTCTTATGTGTGTTTTCTTTGACACTATTATGCACGTGCGCGTTTTGTTTCTTAGGTGATTTTGCATTTCTGTTGCCCTATGTTTGCCACTACAGTCTAAACAAAGAAAGTATCTGAGTTCGCTTTCCTGCAGAACATGACGAAGAACGGGAAGTTCCTAGCGAATAACAAGGCTCAAAATACGATTTTATCTAAAAAAAATGTGCACAGGAACAATGGGCAAATCAAACGTCTTCGCGTGGCGCTTTTTTTAGATTTAATCGTATACTGTGCTTCCCGATTCGTGAAGCTCACATCCTTTTTTGTGTGTGTGTGATATACCTTGGCTCTCATAAGTTTATCGGCAGTATATTTAAAATAAATAAAGCATTCAACTAATAAGACTACTTTAACGAAAGAAAAACAAACAAATATATATATATATATATATATATATATATATATATATATATATATATATATATATATATATATATATCTATTTATATTATATTATAATATATACAGTCTCAATACTTATGCTTAAGTATGAATCGCTTTGCACATCGCTGATCGGAGTAACCGCCGCCATTAAAGGGATACTTCGACGAATATACCAGTAGTGTTCAAAAATAGGCTGCATATGATCCACAATATCCGTAAATGACAATCGCAGGTTTGTATTTTGAGCCTGGTGCCTGTATTTTTCGTTATAAACGGCCTACTCTGGCAAGCGCTCGGAGAGCAGCCAGCAGAGAGCACGTGACATCTGCCGCAATCGTGACGTAGTTCGTCTCGGGACGAGCAAAGCTGCGGCGAGGCTGACGTCGAGAGGATGTCCAAGTCGTTCCAGCCACCGAAGCGGCTGCTTTTTTAGGAACTTTGCGTTACGGGTTAATCTATAATCTTGTAAAGGGACAATAGCGACTTCTGGGACAGACAAAAGAGATTCTCGGGAAGAGGGGAGTTCCTCCTTCCCGTCTTCTTTCGTGGTGGCCGGAGGCGAGACAGTTACCGTCACTACCTGTCAAGGTTCCTAGACAAGCATTACAAACGAGGCGTTAGCGACATCCACCATGGTGCTCTTTGCTAATCGTTTAATTCGTTTTGAAATTCTTTTTCATGTCTTTTTTAACAAGATATTGGTGTGTCCGATGTGATACAGCTCCTCTGAACACATATAGACAAAAAATAAGCGCCAACATGTCGATGTAGTATCCCTTTAAAGGGATACTGCAACTAAATTCTATCGGCCACTTCACATCTCGGTCATTTTCTGGCTCATCTTTTATGGGGCGTATTTCAACGTGAGAGCTCGGGCCATATTACATTTAATTATTTATCTGTCTAGAAACGCCATGTCTTTCACATTCGGTACGTGAGTGAACCAAAGCGGGTGTTGATGATGATCCCGTGACAACCGTGAATGTGGTCATCCAAGTCAGCTCTTGGATTCTACGGCGTCGCGTAGCTCAAAAGGAAAGAAGACGCAAGTTCGGCCGGGTTATCGCTTTATATGGCTTGCACGCAACGCCCTTGCACCATGCCGGTGCGCATTCAACACTCTCTTGCAAAAAAAGAAAAAAGAAAAGCAATAATACATTGTTTACACTGGAAAAAAAAAACAACCAAGGCCACCACAACGGCAGCTGGTGCTACGTCAGTGCAGGCCATAAAACCACTGCGCTCGTGCCTTCGGCTTCGCTTGCACTAGTGCCACTAAATAAGCTACGCTTCAGAGTAACGACACTTGGCCATATTGTGTCTTAAGAGCATGGTTGCCAGTTATTTGAAGCTTTATCTGAGATCACAGGAGACACTTTTCCGCCCTCCACAAATATTTCAACAGTTCGCGACAGAGCAAAGCGATATTACATGTCCTTCCTAGCACCCAATCTAATGCTGAGGAAGTCGCACTTTTGAATCATGACGGCCGCGGCAATTGCGTCTGCTCTGCATACGAGCCAAAATGGCGGCGCCTACGACAATGTCAGGGAACAGAGTGCCGATGCTCTTGCACTGATGTTGAAATAGAGCCTTGAGTGCATAGACGCTTTAGACACGCGCCAGATTACAGCCGCCATCGCTGACTTTCGCTTGTCTCACCGACATACCAAGCCACTGAAACGGGCGTTGACGAGCCTCGTCACAAAGGCCAATGCTGGGAAGGACACAGTAGAATCGAAAGGGCAATAACCTGACCTGCTATGGTAATGATGGTGTGAGGTAAGGTAGAAGAGGAAAAAAAAACGCAAGGTATATGTTATGGCGGTTGCCCTGCACAGTTGCCGAGAAATGCAAAAGCCCGTGTAATCAGCAAACACATAAAAACAAAAGGGGGCCTCTGAATACCCGAGATGTATCATGAGGACGCTACAAGCCATCAGAGTCAATCCAACACTGAGGGATGTGACTACTTGGGTTTGCCACGCGATTCCCGGAGCTCTAGATCACGTGGAGCTCAATTGGCCGTTATAGTTACTGTGAAATTGCTCGCGTCATCCGCCGCGGTCATATACTCCTGAAAGTGAAAGGCAGGCGCACGGCAGCGCTAACAAGGCATTGCGCGTTGCCATGGCATCACTACGAACTACATGCTCCGTTTCAAAATAGTTCTCTAGACGACAATGAAATCTCGCAGTTTTCGACCAAAACAAAGCCGTTGGGCAAAGCCGCGATCTCGGCCGAGTCCGGTGTCAAGCAGACGGCACGTGCATGATGCACGTCGTTTGCTTGACACCACTTTCTGTGGCTATGAAGCCAATGCATAGTCCCATATAATAAGAGGTTATGGCCAAAGCTTTCGGCGTCCGTGCACTCGCGCAGTTTTAGCGCGGCTCAAATCTGTACACGTGCACTCTTTGCTTTTGAGACATGACATATAGAAAGCAAGCTGGATTGGAGCCCTGGAAATGTGGAATGGACTAGAATGGACAAACTTTATTTAGATGGTGTGTGAGTCATTGAGCCTCGTGGTCGGGTTCCCTGAAGCCCCTTCATGTTCCAAAAGTAGCGCAAGGGGCTTTGATGCACGAGGCACGTGCAACATGCAGCCCTTGGGAAGATCATGGCGGCGCAGCGCAGCACTCAGCTAGATTTCAGACGCCATGATCTTCCCAGAAGTGGCGCGCGGCACGGTCTTGAGCATTTTCACAACAATGAATGGCGTCACTTTTCTCAGGATAGGCGGGCTTTCGGGTCCCCTAGTCCAGGGCCCCGCAGGCTTGAGCCACCCGCCTAGCTCTATCGAGCAGTGCGAGCTGCGGATCGGGCTGTGAGGCGAGCAGAGCGGCCTCCCAAGAGGATTAAGATGGATTGCAAATGGGTCGAGATCCCCACTCCGACGAGAGTGGGGCAGGCCCAGGTGCAATGGTAAGGGGTGGGTTCGGGTGAGTGACAGCCCGGGCATTCGCACCGGTATCTGTCGAGGAAAAGCGATGGAGGTGGAGAAGGTTAGGAAAGGTGAGGGTCTGGAGTTTCCTCCAGTCTGTCGCATCTTATCGGGTTAGGAATTCGTGGGAAGGGGGTACGTTCTGCGCGACATGCTGTAGTACTCAATGAACTGGGTATATGTAACTATCGGGTGAAGGGGGGGGGGGGGTGTTAGGTGGGTCGCGAGTCGAATCTCGCTTGGTCATCAAGAGGCCCGTCATGCCGTCCCTCCCGAGGCTATGCCCGGAGAGTCGCGTCTCGGGCAAAGGCGTCTGCCGCCTCGTTGCCAGGGAGGGAAGCATGGCCGGGGGTCCATACAATGCGGACCAGCTGCAGTTTGTTGTGGTCTAATGGGAAGATATTTTTCTTTTTATTTTGCTTCAGGGGGAGAGCAGATCTTTAGCCCAGGCCCTGCTCGCGGACTGTGAGTCGGTCAGGATGGTGACCATGGTCGTGTCCGGATCAAAGTTTGGGTTGTTACGTGTGGTCGGTATCGCCAGCGCAATCGCGGTCTCCTCGGCCTCCGCGCAGGTGGGGGAGCCACGGAGCGAGGCGACGGTTCCGTTGCAGCCGTCTCACACTGCGACTCAGCGACAGCCTGAGGGAGAGGTGTACGACGCCGTGTCCGTGTACAAGGCGTCCGGGTCGTGGTGGTAGCGTTTGCGGAGGCATCGGACGCGCGCGCGAGTCGCCTACCCGCGTGCGCTGGGCGTCACCCGTACCTTCGCGGTGATTGTCGGTGGCGCGGGCTTCTACCGTCCATCTTCGAGTAGGGTGGTCGGGAGTCGGTACCCTAGGCGGCGGAGGAGGGCCCTGCCGATCGTCTTGCGACCGAGCCGGGTCCTCTACCCGGTCTGCTGCGCCTCAAAGAGTTCCTCGACCGTGTTGTGAAGGCCTAGTTGAGGAGGCGTTCTGCAGTCGCGTGCTGCGGTAGGCCGACTGCTGTCTTGACTGCTGTGCGGAGCGTGGCGTCCAGCGCGTCGACCTCGTGGCGGCGGAAGTTGTGGAAGGGACCGCGTTAAGCAACGCGGCTCACGAGGAGCGCCTGGACTATCCTGAGGGTGTCGCTTTCCTTGAGACCCATGTGCTTGTTTGTGACTCGGCGGATCAAGTGAGCTATCTTTCGGCACTGCCTGCGCAGCACTGTGGAAAGTGTACGTTGCTTTCTCGTCCCGTTGTGGGTAGAGGCCCAAGATTCTGAGGCGTTCCACTATCAGGACGGGCTGGCCTTCGATGGAGACCTGCAATCTTCTCGTTGATCTTGGTCCGGGCTGTATAACTGATCAATAGATGCTCTGACTTGTCACTCGAGCACGACAGGCCGGCCGCTCGGGCGAACCATTGGGTAGCCTTTGCGCTTCCAGCAGCGCGTCCTAGATCTCGCCGTCTGAGCCGTTCTCGGTCCAGACGGTGGTGGATGCGTGGATGCGGTGAGTATTGTGGGGCTTCGCCCTGCCATCGCGAGGCATCGCCCTGCCATCGCGATGCTGAACGGAATGGGCGAGAGGACGGAGCCCTGGAAGGTGCCCCTACCCGTGAGCGGGATGAGGTTAGATCGCTGGTCTTCGACGCCGAGCGTGCCGGTTCGGTCCCGCGAGGAACAAGCGTACGTAATCGTACGTCCGCCTCCCGCACCGTGCTCGGAACAAGCCGTCAAGAATTGCGTCGTGCGACACGTTGTCGAAAGCGCCCTTGAGGTCAAGAGCTAACACCGCCCTGGTCTGGGTCGTACCGGGGTAGTCGGGGACGTCCTCTTTAACCTGTAGGATGACGTCCTGGGTAGAGAGGTTCGACCGGAAGCCAAACAAGAGTCTGCGAAAAAGCCCGTCGACTCTAGGTGCGGCTGAAGCCGGCGTAGCACCACGTGCCCCATGAGTTTACAGATGCACGAGGTGAGGGAGATGGGGCGGAGTTTTTGGAGCGACAGAGGTTTGCCCGGTTTGGGCAGGAGCGTGATGTCTCTTCGCATCTACGACGCGGACTGTTCCCCCGGTCGTCCAGACCCGGTTGAAGTATTGCGTGTGGGCCGTGATGGAGTCACCGTCGACGTTTTCTAGGAGCCTGTATACGTGACCGACGCCGTCCTTGCCCGGGGCGGTGCTGCGCGCGATGTTTTGGAGCGTGTTCCGGACCTCCTGCTCGGTGATGTCCGCGTCGAGGGTGTGGGGTGTGTCGCCGTCCTCATATGGGTACGGCGCGTATGCGGGGCCAGGTCCGACCACGACGTAGCGGTCTCTGAGCGTCGTCCAAAGCTGGACTCCGGTCGCGTTTTTGGGAGAAAGTGGAGGAGTTAAGTGACGGCCTTGCTCGACTCGATCGATCCGAGACGTAGAAGGGTCGAGCAAGGTACGCAGCAAGCTCCAAGTTTTCTTCGTGACCAGAGTGCCCTGCAGCTGGTCGAAGGGTGTGTTGTCCGATTGGCTCGGGTTAACTCTTCGGCGTATTGTTCGGCCTCCTGTGTAAGGCGAGAAAAGCCAACACGCGCGCGGAGTTGTGCTTTTTCCCTTTGCCTCCTCGTGAGACCGCGACGTGCCTCCCAGAGATGGAGAAGGTGGGGATCGATGATGGGCGCCTTGTCGGTCGCGTAGACCTTCTTGGTCGCCCGTTCGACGTCTGCCTGTGGCCGTTGGTGGAGCCCTGGGTCACCCTGCTCGGATAGCTCGCTGCCGTTGCTCGCTGCGTCGGTTTTGAAAGTGAAGAGGAGGCCCGCGGCGTTGGGGAAATGCGCGTTGTCACGGCGCTGACTACGTCATACATGCATCGTCTCAGGCAAACCTGTGAACAACTTCGTCTATTACAGCGGAGCTGTTAAGGGCTGGTTTGCCCAGGATCGTGACCCCCGCAAAGAAATGAAGACACCGAACTCTGGACACCTACCGCCATCTATGAGCGACGGCGGCAAGCCACGTATCTGGTTGCCGCCGTCGCTCATAGATGGCGGCAGCCTTTCCACTCTGGCTTGCCGACTTGCGGCTGGCCATTACTTTCCATTGTACAGCTCCGCTGGTCTTCCTTCTTCACCAGAGTGGAAAGGCTGAAAGTTTTTCAGCGGTACGTCATCACACTCGAATGGCGCCCACTCACTCATTTGGCCCGAGCCCGACACAGTGCGTCTTTCGACTCGTCGGCTGGACACGACTTCTAGCGGAACGTTAACACTGAGCTCGTGTCTAGTTTGCGTCTGCACTCCATCTCATTTGTGATTACATCAAAATTCTAATGCACGAGCTTTGATTGTTTTAGGTGGGTCGTATCGCGTGGTCGGACGTCCAATCCGACGTCCGACCGCGCAATACGACGGTCGGAGGCGAGGGCTTTCAACGCTGTCCGGTGCTACGAAAACCCTCGCCCCCCAAGGTCATTCCGGCAGCACGTCGGATCGGACGGTTTCGTCGTACATCTGTTTCGCGCTTTATCCGGGAAAACCGACCTCGTCCGCATCCGGTGTCATGGTAAATCGGCGTGTGCCGTGCGCCATTCGCTTGGCACAAATGTAGCGCAGCTTTCCCTGGCTATATGACGCGAATGCTAAGCAGGCGCGCGTCCAGTCGCGCAGCTTTGAGCGTCGCTTCATTAGCATCGCTCACAGCTGTACACGCGTTGTATACACGGGCGCGCTCTTCACTTCAGAAATTCCCCGGGCCTCAGCACGCTCGCTCACGTTGCACGCGAACGATAAATGTAAAATAAAAATTAAAAAAAATTACAGACAAGTCGAAAGGAAACCATTGTTAGCGTTTTGATAAAACGCTAAATGCAGTGCACTGTTTTTTTTTTAATGCTTTATTAGCGCTGATGAGCAGATGATGAAAGGTGCTCACGAACCGTTTCTATGTTTACTGCTATGAATTTTCGCCGTTTCGAAAAGTGAGCAAAGCACCCGCCATACGCACGAACGCTGAGGAAAAAGCTTCTGGCCGGGGCGGCCAGAAGCTTTTTGTTCCCGAAATGCTGGGCTGTGAAGATCTTTACAGCTCAGCACGGCGCGGTGTTCGTCGATTCCGAAAGGGAGCAAAGCACGCGCCGCGTGCACGTATACAAGCGCTGAAAATGGCACTACGATCAGACGCTCTTTTCTACCTACGACCGTATAATCTGACGCTATAGTAAAACGCTGGATATCCTGACTTATCCAAGTATACCTCCATCGTTAGATCGCCCTGCGGGCGCTCCTATATTGGATGCCGGGGAAGCGTCGCCATTTTCGGCTCATGGCGCATCCACATCCAGACGCGCACGCTCCTATATCAGTCTGCTGTGGCTGCCGCCGGGAATACGCGGAGCAAAGATCAACAGAAAAAAATTCGCACTGCAAAAAAATTATAAGAACACGCCGCTGCGCGTATTCGTTGGAAACCAAGTTCCACACGACAGACGAGCGATGAACGCCGCGCCAAGGCCAATACGCGATGTCAAGGCGTCAGTTTCGTGAGCGACTTAATTCGTCTACACAGAAATGACACACATGCAAACGCTGAAAACTCGAGTGCAAACCAACGCACAACAACATCAGCTAACTATAGGGTGTTCACAAAGTACGTTTGGATGGTTCGAACGTGGTTCCAACTTCAAAACCAATCGGAAATCGGAGCCATTTTTTTTTTACTATATTGCTTGTGTTCCGCGCTGGTCGTTGATTCCTGCCGGTTGTGGCGGACGCCGGGCGAACAAATCTAGCTCGCCCAGATCGGTGGTGAAGAGCACGTGGCCCGATGCGCTCACCCCCGAGCGCCCGATCTGCATGTGCAGCTCCGAGCATGCAACTCGTTTGTTCCCGACAAATTCTGCCCCATGTATCAGGAAAAGGCTACAAATAAATCGCGGGTGAATCCCCATGCTGAACAAGCAAGGTGTTGAGACAGGCTTAGGACCGGTGTTGTACACACGTTCCTCAAAACAAGGAACGAAAGCTCGATCCTCGTTTCTTCTGATTTTTGGAACGCGTTCCTGGACATATTCCATGTGTGAAAAAAGAATTCGTTCCCGTTACAGTTAAAAAAAGAAGGAAACGCATCGTTACATGTACGTTACATTTGTATTTTGCTGATTGCCATATTTAGTTAGACCAAGTAAAGCTTTTTTTTTTATATATCTCATCAAATGGCTACATACGAATTTGAATGCTGTGATGGAAGGGTACCTGGAGAAGAAAACAAGCGGAAGCAGGGTTTCACTTGTAGATATATTCACCTTTAAAAATCTTAGCTTTTAACCAAATTCATGTTTGTGGTGGGCGATTCAGACGAGCTAAATGTACTGTTACCCTAGATTGCACGAGCGTTTTACAGCAAACTCACATGTTTAAATCTAACAAAGTTCCCTGTTCGAACTTATCAATAGTTGCTTCTCGATGTTGCTGTCCGCAAGACGAGCAAGTGAAGAAGAGGGTGGGGCTTTTGGAAGGTCAGTCTTGAAAACTACGAGTCTTTCTTCGTGAAGGCTGGATTCGTTGATTAGCTTGAAGGTGGGGGACAAGGAGAAAAGGAATAAAGGTTCATTTTTTGTGTATCTTTGAAGTGACCAATACAAGGGCGTGTTCGATGTCTGGTAACCTGTTCTTTTGTTGGAACTGTAGGCAGGCCCGTAGCCAGGATTTTGATTTGGGAAAAGGGGGGGGGGGGGGGCGGGCCCGCCCATGACGAAATGCTGTATGAGGAGAGGGGAGAGAAAAGGCCCCAGCAAAATGGAAGATTTTTTTTTTGGGGGGGGGAGGAACCCAGCCTTATGAACCCCCCTCCCCCTCCCCCTCTAGGCCTGTTTGAGGAAGTTCTGTGATGGCTGTAGTCGGCCATGGAGTTCTGGGTGTATGAAGATTCGTGGAAGCATAAAAATTAAAAAAATATCAGTCTGAAACGTCCCTTTTTCTGTGTCTTCCTTTGACTAAAACTTTCGCTTTTTGTACCGCAGTCTCAGGCACTGAAAAAAAAAAAAAAGAATCAATGCACTAGCTCTCTTGCACCCGACTGCTACCAAGCGAGGACCATACAAAATAAACCAGATAAGTAACCAAAATGTTAACGAGATCCTGCTCTTCGTAAAGATATTGTTTTTTACACTTTTAGAATTTCCCTCTTAGAAATAAAATAAAAATTATCCCACTGGACGAAAAAAAGAACGCCTTTCCTTTTTCCGTTCCCTTAAAATTGTAACGAGCTCCCGTTCCAGTTCCACTGATGCAAGATGGAACGGCGGCGTTCCTTCGTTCCTCCTAGAAGGAACACGTTCCAGGATCACCGTTCCGTACAACACTGCTCAGGACCTTGCTTCGTGCAGTGCGGCGGAATTCCACATGCTCGTTGAACCAGCGATGCGTCTGTCTTTCGCATCGAGGTCTTTCGCCAGGTGACCACTCACCCGCCCAGACCCTCGCGGAGAGCGGAGTCACGTGAGGAAAGGGAGGCGTTTGATTGGTCCGGCAAGCACGTATATACTGCTCACCGCACTCTCAGCTTAGATGCGGAATGCCGGAGAGCTCGAGAGAGAGAGAGAGAGAGAGAGAGCTGCGCTATCTATCATACCCCACCATAAAACTCGAAATACAAAATAAATTTTCCCGTAGCTCGTCCCCGAAGCGCCAGTTGCTGTCCTGTTATTGCGTCCCAGCGAATCAGAACTACAGCGGTAGTCCTCGAGCCTATACGCCGTAAAAAGTGTCAACTCCGGCTGCACGTTGAAAGAGCCGGGCGCGCAGAGATCACTAGATTCCCTCGCAACGTTTTCGACGAGACTGAATTGTCGCTCCCTAGCTTGGAGGAATTGCGAAGATGACTGGAACGTGCTTTGTCACCGATTTGACCATGCTGAAGCACTGCAACGTCCTACAAGGGTGAGGCATTCAGCAGTAAACTTGACTCGCTGGCTTTTCGTGAATTTCCCCAGCGATTTCATGTCGGTCTGCAGGATTGAGAACGGCGGGGATGTCCCTTTCAGCTTCCCGGCTTCCAGCACATCCTCGATGCCTTCCGTCGTGCCTTGAATGAGCCAATTCCGTTGTGCCTTGATTGTGCCTGCACGCTCGAAGCTTTCGAGACGCCGATACGGCGTTGGAGTTGTGAAGCTCACGCTGGGGGCGGGATAACTGAAGGAAAATTTTGGTTTGGGGTAGTGTTGCCATAGACGGCGGTATAATAATAGTAGATTTCAGCACGCAAAAACAAAATTGGTAGATCCTTCGGTATCGACGGCAATAATTTATTAAAGGTAATTAATTTATTACTGTACCTCTTCGTAAAATGGTCTTGTGTCGGTGTTGCTCTAAAGGTGTAAAAGCGCATAAATGAAAATAAAATAAATGTATGCATATAAACTGCGTTAACGTCGAGAGGTGGGCTAGTTGATATTCGTTAATCATAATGTAAAAACATCGCAACAAACAAACAAAAAACGAACGGAGCAGGAGAAACACGCAAATAGGACAAGCACTGACTCGCAACTAAAGTATTTATTTGTCTCAAGTAATAAAAACTTCACTGGCGAGGAGTGGCGTCACTATAGGGTCAGCGTGTTTCTCGGAAACAAAACCGACCGACAACGTGGATTTCGATCATTTTTATCGTCAAGAATAATAGTATTCCTGAAACATCCACCATTTTGTCCCCCACAAAAGCGACATGGCTACTCTCATACTCTAAACATAGTTTCTCTTTCTCTCTCTCTCTGGAGATGGCTACTCAACAAAACTTGGAATGGGAAAAACCCTATTATTTCTGATTACAAAATGAAGTACTTTTGCTTGTGTTTTCACCAACGCCAGAACTATGGAAATCATGGTGGAAGGCGCAAAAAACAACGCGAGAGAGAAAACAGACAAACAGGCGCGTTACACCATGATTATCAACGGTCACCAACTAGGCCAACTACAAGTTCTTCGCCAGAACAATGGCGGGGGGGGGGGGGGGTCGGGGGCAAGACTCCCTTGACTTAAAGCACTGGTTATAGTACACGTTGACATCAACGCTCGCACTCTCATTATGGTTTACGCAGGCTGGAAACTTTATTACAAATCTGCCCAGCGTGCTATTTACAAAACACACAAAAACGCGCACACGCGCAAGGAAGCACTCACACAAACGCGCACATATATACGCACAAACCGTACACGCAGCACGCGCACACACACACAACAAACACGCGCGCGCTTGCACACACAGGATAAGATTATGATTATTATTTTTTTGCTGTTTTGACTATTGTAAAATCTCGAGAGATGCCCCACCCCGAAAGATAGCCCACCTCTATTTTTGGCTTGATTTGCTATTTTCTTTTAAACACCGAAAGATAGCCCACTCCTAGTATAATAGTAGTGTTAGGATCAATGATGGCCTTGGCGTAAACGCGGCTAGTTAGCTATGGCGGGATATAAGCGAGTGTTACTGACCGGGAAGTACACTCATATTTGCTTCGTTGCCCCTCGCCACAATAACAAGCTTAAAAGGGACGCGACCTAAACATAGCAATTTTTCAAAATTTTTCTTGATTGTACACTGAAAGTTAGCCCACCCCATATTCTTCACCCGATTCGCTCTTGATGTTAGGTGGGCTACCTCTCGGGATTTTTCGGTACATTCATTTATGATGTGCGCAGTTGGCACCCTGAAAAGCCCCAAAGGCTCGAGGTCACCCACCGTCTTTTGACGTCCAGAGGCCTCGTGGATCGATCCCTTGTTTTAGAGGTACGTCCACTACGTCCACTGTGAAATTCGTAGAAAAGTAAACGCTGCCTTTCTCAAAATACATGCACACGGATAGAGACTGAGAGAGAGGATGTGACGAGAGTGAGCGGGGATGTCCAAACACCGAGCTCTAGTCAATGTTCGAACGCCGGACGCTGGCGTCCTAAGTTTAGCGTTCGCGTTCGAATAGAGAGTACAGACTAAAGGCCGCTAACTTGGCGTCTACACCCGCTAATCATTTAAACTAGAGCTCGGTGTTCCGACGTCCTCGCGCGCGTTACCTTGCAACAGCTTTGTGCGCTAGCTAGCGCCACCTATCCATAGCCGTGCAGCGCTATTTTTGTCCGTATCATCCTTTCACCGTGGGCCTGATAATAATTATGTCAGTGTTACAGTCATGGAGGTAGGAAGCTTGTCAAGGCGACATGACGCCGCCGGAGGTGAAGCCGGTGAAGAAGTTCCGGTTTGGAGGGCACGCCCTCAACGAGGACACCCTTGGTCATCCTCTGCCTTGGGGGCCCCGACCGCGACCTCTACTTCCGGCTTCACCTGGGATTTTCTCGTTTGGCTGGCCTGAGTCTGTCTGTCGCCTCCTCTTCTTCCTACCTCCATAGTTATAATCAACTATTTATTATAGATGGTAAATAAATTTGATCTCCTAAATACAAAAAAAAACAATAAAAAAACCTCAGAAGTGTTTCAGGGATATCCGATAGATGGCACCAAGTGTGAAGTGTGTTAAGCGCTGAATGCCTCAAAATTATTCAAAAATGTAATGGGATAGATCGATGTGGATGAACGCGCTACTTTGTATGTTTTGCAAGTTTCGTGGTCGACATAATCATCAGAGTAATTATAATGTACGCTAGAGGTTCAATTGGCGCTAGTGTCTACGCGACTTCAGTGACGCAAATTGAAGCAGACAGCAACCAGTCTGCTTTTGCGGTACTCCTGTGCATTCCTGTGGGAAAACGAGCGTGCATTTGGTCTCTTCGCCGGAAAATAACATGGAGCACTTTTATTATTTGGGTCGTACCGAATAGTATGTACCTTTATTAACATTGTAAAAGTGTAATTGGTTTAGTTAGAACATTTTTTCTTCATCGGTGAACGATGTATAACTTGGCTCTACTTCAGGCCCAAACATGTGTTCCACAGCAGGTGTGTAAAAACAAGACACGATTCTAAGCAAAATAACAATCGAAAGGAATATAGAGTGTAATCAAGGTTCACCAGCATCCTGGTGACGCTTATGTATTGCTAATATGCCAGCCCTGTCGCTATATGAAAATGACCCCGTCGTGCATCATTACGTGAGGTTAAAAACATTCAAAACGCGAAGAAAGTACGTAGGCTATGAAAGCTGCCTCTTCTTATTTTTTTTTCTCTGCCGGGCAGCTTTTATTGAGCACTTGTTCTCAAAGATTTCAAGCGTGTGGGTGATGTTTTGAACATCGAACAAGCATCTTCGCAAAGCAGAAAGAATAAAGCTGAACTTACTTATTGAAAATCGGACTGTATTACGTGGCCTTCAATTTATTTTATTCACACTGCAGAGGAGACGGCAAGAACTACGCAGTGTTACTGCGTAGTTCTTGCCGTCTCTCTTGGCTTTCCAGATGTCCTTCGTTCGTTTCGCGCGAATATATCCCCCATGCTGAAAAGCGCCGGCGTCGTGTTCGCGCTAACAGTGTCCGGCAGTGCACATAAATACGCATGTACGAAGCCGTTTTAGCACCGTTTTAAATGCAACGAATTTGAAAGCAAAACGCCGTGACTGACCAATGATTTCGTCTGCCTGACTGAGAAATGTTCCAATCTATCTAGTACGTACGAAGTATTCGCTATATTTTCTCTTATAATCGAGCGCAGAGAGAAAATGCACTCTTTATTCCCCCGTAGAAATGCCTAACCGGAATTCAATTTTCGACTGGTTGCTGTCTGCTTCAATTTGCGACAGCACACTAGTGTCAGTTGAACCTCCAGCGTACATCGTAATAACTCTTTGGACATAACATATGGTAGCACTACTACTACCACATGACACTGTGTTCTAGGGAATATACTTTATATATATATATATATCAATGAAGCTAGGTTTTTTGTTGTAGGAACGCAGTGTGTGCTGGTAAACGAGACATAACACGCAGTCCAACGGTGACATAA